>JANIWG010000016.1:0-140010 GCA_030705025.1 Myxozyma udenii
ACTGCTTTCAGCAATTAATCGTAGAACTTTTTTTGTCGTTTCATTTCATGATGCTATGTACAAATAAATGCAAGATAGAATAAGATCGTTCGAAAGATTGTTCGATCGTTTCACTTTGCAGCTCCAATTGGCATGGTGGACGGTGACGGTGATGATGATGATGATGATGATGATGATGACGATGCAATAGATGACGACGCTGACGGGAACGACGACGACGACGCCGACGACGACGCCGACGACGACGTAGCACTTGCAGGTGCCGTGGATCGAGGCGACGCAATTTCCACGGCTGTTCCATCCGGGCGGATATAAAATAGGGAATTACGCCACTCGATTCGAGATCCCAGCATTGCTCTGATCCAAATCGGGAGAGCGAGCGCCTCGCGTGTAAGCCAGGTTATCACCCATGTTGCGTAAATGCGTGCTTTAGCAGGTAAGATTGATAACGCTTGGAGTGGAGTTGATAGCGCTGCCGAGGAGCGGGGGCGTACGAAGAATGGAGATGCAGAGAATGAGGACATGGATTCGGGGTATCTGTTTAGGTCCATGTTTCCATGTGCGTGCAGCGTGACAAAGATCCAGAGATCAAGAAGAGCCCAGACTATTTCATGAATGAACCACACCGCGACAGGCGAGATTTTTGCAGCACGGGATGGAAAGAGAATACCGTACGCTGTAGCGGCCATCAAACCACAGAGGAAACTCTCAGTCATAGGCTCGACCATCGTGGCGGCTGTGACCATGTACCGGCGGACTCTGAGCCATCTCATACGACGAAAGAAGTAGTCGTCAAACGTTGAGTTCGCAACAGGTTGGATGATTGCATCACCGTTCATAGCATGACGTGCACCAATGCTCCATAGAGCCTCGCCAATCATCTGATCTTCAGCAATGAAGCGTGAGAACGCACGAATGCCGACGACGGGTTCTTTGCCGGGCGTGGATTGGCTTTGGCTGTCGAGCTGGGCTTCGGTCGCGCGGATGAGTCGAGAACGACGGAAAAGGTTGGATTTTCCCATTACGCAACTTGCAATCGCGACGGTGTTGATGGCGACGTAGAACTTTGCGTGCGCGGTGGACAAGAACATCTCGTCTAGTCGTGCACCCCATCTCGTTTCCTGGGTCGCTTTTGTTTGATCGGGAACTGCCACGACGAGTGGGAGGTGATGGACAAGGCCGATTTGAGGACGAGTAGCGAACACGGCAGCGGCACGGGAAAGAGTGCCGGGGGAGACCCAGCAATTTGAGTCGAGGACCCATACGATGTCGTGGGAGGCTTCGTCGAAAGCACGGGTGATGTTGTTCACTTTAGGGTTGACGCCGTAGCGGGTTGCGCCAATGAATAGTCGGGATGGAACGAGTGGGTATCGGGCCATGATCGTACGAACAATGGGAATGCATGGGTCGTCTGCGCGGTCGACGCAGAGAAGGACTTCATAGCTGGGGTGGGTTTGCTCAAAGGCGGAGCAGATGCAGGCTTCGAATTCGGTGTCGATGCCTTTCAGGGGCCGGATGATGGAGACGCCGGGAAGAACGTTGGCGGCGGGGGTGGAAGGTGGAAATGGGCGGGGCTGGTGGGAGAACTTGCGGCGACTGGAAAGAGCGTTAGAGGGGGAATTGGGTGGTGAAGGGAGACGAGAGGACGGACGGACAGTTGGTAGTATCCGATGCAGCAGACGAGCCAGTTGACGCAGCACCAGAGGCCAAAGACGACGCCGACGGCGGTGACGACAGCAGAGACGAGCGTCATCGGAGCAGCAGCAGAAGCAGCATCCGCGGCAGAGACACGGGCACTGTGGATTCTTGCCAGGTATAGTTGTTTGATCCCACGTCCGGGTCGAGAGAGCCGTGGAAGCCGCAGCTGTCGCGCGCTGCTGCAGCTCGCTCGATCTGCTGCCGCCAGATTTATTTAACTATGGCGCGCAGGGTCCATGTACAGACTGCTCTATATAAAGGGAATTTTTATGTGTGCAGCGCCACGCGGCGCCCTATATGCGTCTCTTGCGCGGGTGGTGGTGGCGACACGGTGCGAGACTCAGACGCGTATATACAGACGAGCATGATGTACACGCGATCGGTGAGACGCGACGCGACCGCGGTGGAAACTGGACGCGACGACGAAGTGTGCGCGTGCTATATGCTGCAGCTGCAAACGCTGGACTCTCGTCGCTGATACATGCTCCTCGTTACATTAATTGCTGCACCGTGGCGGTACGCGTGCAACCAGCTTCGTAAATGCGTAGTGCGCTGATCGCCGGCGCGGCGAAGAGGACGCCAGCGACAAGAAAGTCGAGGCGACGACGGGCGGAGAAACCGACTGGAGACGGCGTGACACAGCAGCGAATAAAACACGCTGGAATTAAACCAAAACGAGGTCTCGGCGCGCGACGCGAGGGGCGCCGAGGACCACGCGTGGGCCGTGGCTGCTCCTGAAGCACGATGCCACGTGCAGCCACACGCTGTTCGGCCAGTTCTTTCATCATCTCCCTCTCCTCCTCCTCCTCCACCCCTCCAGTTAATTGTCTGCCACATTCCCCTCCTCAACGCTTTTCAGCTTCTCGGCCCTACCCTCAGTCAATCCCAGTCCCGTTTTTGCTCATTTGCAACTCCCCTGCTCTTCCCTTCCCGCGCGCCGGCCGCCTCGCTGCGTATGCTACCTGATTCGGCTTTCTCCTCCTACACCTGATCCACGATCTGCCTTCTCTCCCTCTCTTCCTCTCTCCCTTCACATTCCCACGACAGCCCCTCCCGTCAATGGCCTCAACTGTCTCGTCCTCCACCAGCAGTCTCCCTCCCGGCGGCGCGTCTGCGTCCTCATCTCGCCGGCGCACCACACGCGCCTCCTCCTCGATCTCCGACTCTCACCCCACCTCTTCAGCATCACAGAATGCGTCCTCAATACAGACCCTCTTTTCACAGTCCAAAACCCGACGGCGTCCACGCACACTCCCAGCTGACTTTGCTCCATCGAAGAACTCTACACCCGCATCAAGCAGTCCTGTGCTTCTTTACTTTGTCAAAAACCAGCTGTGTACGCCGCTCTCTACTCCACCCCCTCTTGATCTGTGTACTAACTTCCCCGTGTTCTCACTCACAGCTCTCTCGCTCTACTCCATCTTGACGCTTGTTTTTATTCACATCTTTCTCCCCTTTCGCCATATCACATCAAAGTTCTTTTTCCTCTCCCACCGGATAGGCAACACAGGCCTCTTTGTCAAGGGCCCCGATGACATCTACTTTGTCGCCTTCTGGGTCCTCGCTTTCACATTCATCCGCGTCTTCTGCATGGACTACCTTTTTTTCTCTCTCGCTCAGCTGTGCGGCATGAGGTCACAGAAAGGGATCACCCGTTTCGCCGAGCAAGCATGGAGCTGCGCCTACTACCTTGCTTCGCTCTCCGTCGGCATGTATCTTTTCCGCAACTCGCCGTACTGGCTCAACCTAGACGAGCTATGGGCAAGCTGGCCGCATCGTGAACTGTCTCCTCTTTTCAAATGGTACTACCTTGTGCAGCTCAGCTTTTGGTTCCAGCAGATATTTGTTCTCAACATTGAGGCCCACCGCAAAGATCATACTCAGATGTTCACCCACCACATAGTCACCTGCTCGCTACTTATCGCGTCCTACAATTACTGCTTCATGCGCACTGGCAACGTCATTCTTTGCCTCATGGACGTCAGTGATATTGCGCTCTCATCTGCAAAAATGCTGCGGTATATCGGCTACCAGCGTGCGTGCGACGCCATGTTTGTGTTTTTCATTCTCTCGTGGATCGTATTTCGTCACATCCTGTTTGTCAAAGTTGTGCTTTCATGCATGTTTGGGCCGTACAATCTCATCGGTTACAAATGTTTCTTCGAGCCGCTCGACGACGTCGTCTCGGTTGGCGACAGCTCATTGTATTCTACAATCAACCGCACAAAGGCAGGACTCGGCGAGCAGCAGTGTTTCACTGAAGCGCTTCACTTTACATTTATTGCGCTTTTGTGGATTCTGCAGGCTATCATGATTGGTTGGCTGTACATGATTCTCAACGTTGCAATCCGCGTCGTGTCTGGCGGTGGTGCTAACGACTCGAGGAGTGATGAGAGCGACAATCTAGACGATTCGGAAGAAGAGCTCAATGATGACAAAGACGCGCTCGATGTTATGGAAAATGAACAGTGCGCCGGCTCCCTGGCGACGGATTTAGATGATGAAAAGACCTTAGTTGACAGTTCGGAGGCTGCTGGGGCTACAAAGCATTTGTAGACGTTCTCAGTCGTCGCCTAAAATTTTTTGTTTTACATACATTTGTTATTGTCTTTTACATGCGTCTTTCGCTATAGAGCTCTTTGTTCCGGGTGGTTGCTTGTTTTGATACATATAATTTAATAATGGGTTTTTTTTCCAAGCATGTTTATAACGGTGCATGGACTCTCGTGGTGCACGTTAAATTGTCTCCACGCGCGGCTCCACGCGCACGCGCGCGCGCGCGCCGAACTGGGGCGTTGCCCAAAGAAGCTAATCGTACACAATCGACCAATTGAAAATTGGAACAGCGCGCGCGTCAAGTTGGCTGCAGCGCGCCGCACCACACTAGCGCCAGACTATTTTAGAGTTGGCAGTTCTGAGCACGCGCATTTTGCCCTACATTTGTAACCCTTGACCAAGCCCTGATTCCAGCCCTATCCCTGGCTCTCAGAAAACTATATAAAGCCCTGCTGCCGCCCCGAAGGCTTCGCCTTCTCTTTTTCTTTTTTTCTTTAACTCTCTTTGCCTTTTGGCTTAGATCAAGTGTAGTATCTGTTCTTTTCAGTGTAACAACTGAAACGTCACTATTCGTGACTTATTCTTGTTACTCTTATTTTTGAAACTGGCTGGGGGTCCGCTGGGCTTGCCTATGATTCCTGGCATCGTGTCGTTGCTATTGCACTACCGGCAACTGACGCAAACCCCCCTCACTATTGATTTTTTCATCGTGATCGATGACTAAGTAAATAGGTTATTGAGGAGGACTTAGTCGTTAGAGAACTAAATTAATTTGATTTAACAATATGATAACTGTAGAAGCTGATTATGATTAGTTATGAAAACTGGTGATGAGCGTGGTAGTGGTGAAGTTAAGGAGTTGCGAAGTTGCCCGGATTCGTCGGTCATGTGATTGAGAACTTTATTGTGTAGATTGCGAGAAGCCGAATATGGCGTACAGACGGAGATGGCCTCGTCCATCATCACCACCACCACCACCACATACGCTAATATCTACGTGACCCACGCCTTCTGTTTTCGTGGACTTTACCAGCTGCCTTTATCGACACAAGGCGTGTTTACTTTTTGTCAAGCACTCTTCGGCAAGTGTTCGGCAGGCGCTCAATCGCGCGTGCACTCGTTTCCGAAGCTGCACAGGCTCCGCTAAGCAAGCTCGCACGTTAGATCGCGCCAACCAACATGGATTTCCCCGTGTATAACAGTGCGAATGGCGCAATGGGTGCTGGCTCAGACGCCTTTGCATCTGCTACTCTTGCGCCTGCAGTTGCGAATGCTACGCTCGAAGATGAAGACAACTTGCCCATGTTCCAGCTCGAAAAAGTCCAGCTCCAGTTCCAGATCTCGTCCCTGGCAGCGATGGCCGTGTCAAACAACATTCTCTACCTTGCCGTCGCAAGCGGTAACATTCTTCGAATCGATCTCGGAAACCCTCAGGACATTGATAACGTCGAATTGCCAAAGCTCAAGGCGCCTGGAACTGGAACGGTGCGTGACATCTTCTTAGACCCCTCCGGCTCGCATCTGCTCGTGACAACATCCACCGCCGAGAACTTCTACCTCAATGCTCGTTCACCACGAGCAAAACACTTATCGCGACTCAAAGGTTCTGTTATCTCCTCTGTGGCGTGGAACCCCACTGAGCCTACATCATCGACCAAGGAGATTCTTATCGGCACCACAGACGGTAAAGTCATTGAGACTTTCATTGAGCCATCAGAAGAATTTTTCAAGCGCGAGGAGCGGTACTCTCGACTCGTGTGGCGGGTGCCAAACGGTCTTGCAATTGAAGGTCTGCGTACTGAATTGCTTCCCGGCAAGCCTGAATTGCGTAGACTGTTGCTCAGCTCAGGCGGACGACTGTGGCATTGGGTTTCGAAAATCGCGAGACATGCACCGGGTGATTACAGTCCTATTTTTCCCAAGTTTTTCGATGATAATGATGCATCTGTGCATGTTGATTTCTCCCCGTCTGCAAAATCGATCCTCGCCATCTCGCCTGAAGATGACTCGTTTGCTGAAGATCGCACGTTCGCATGGCTGAATGAGTCGGGTGTGTTTTACGGCAAGCTTTACACCGCGCCCTTAAACCCGGAGCTTGGCTCTATCATCTTTCAGGACTCAAAGCTTTACCCGTATGTATTTCCCTGTTCATGTCGAGCGTCTAAGTACTAATGTTCATGATAGTGAATCCAACCTCCCGAGTTCTTCGCACTCTATTTCAGCAATCACTCTCACAAAGTACCATGTGTTGATTCTTCGCGATAACGAGATTTTTGCGGTCAACCTTCTTGACAACTCGATCGTTTTCGATGAACGCCTTCCGTACAGCGATAAATTCATTGGTATCACATCCGACGTCAAGAACTCGACATACTGGGTTTACTCATCCGACAGTATTTACGAGATCGCTGTGACAGCCGAGGACCGTGAGATTTGGCGCATTTATCTTCGCCAGAACCGATTTGATGAAGCGATGCGACTTGCGAGAAATCCCGCTGAGCGGGACGAAGTTGCGATTGCGAACGGTGACTTTTTGATGGAGAATAACTCGTATTTCGAGGCGGCGAACGTGCTGGGAAGAAGTAGTAAGCCGTTTGAAAGCGTTGCGTTGCAATTTATGGAGAAGAAAAGATCCGATGCGCTGCGGAGGTATCTCATTGTCAAACTGTCGGAATACAAGCCAAGTGTAAGCGAATACCGTTGGTCAGTGAGACAGGTGCTAACAATATGCAGAATGTTATGCAGCGGACAATGCTGGCTAGCTGGATAGTAGAGCTGTTTATGGAGAAGTTGAATGCGCTAGAAGATTCAATGGCGACAAAAGAGTCTGAGAAGACGACAGAGTTTGTTGAGTTTGTTGAACCCAAACCTACAAACGGCGCAAAGAAAACCGAGACTGAGGAGCTGTTTGAGAAGCCTAAGCGACGGCGAGAAAGCGAGAATCCAGTTGTTGCGGAGATGCAGCGCGTGAAGGAAGAGTTTCACGATTTCGTGACGAAATACCGTAAGGCGCTTGATCAGAAAACTACGTACGATATTATTTCGTCGCATGGACGCCAAGAAGAGCTTTTGTTTTACGCAGACAGCGTGAACGATTATGTCTACGTTCTGTCATACTGGGTGCGTCTTGAGAAGTGGACTGAGGCTTTGCAGGTGCTGCGGAAGCAAGATGATCTAGAAGTGTATTATAAGTACTCTACGGTACTGCTTGTGAATCGGCCAAAGGAGACTGTTGACTCATGGATGCGGATGCCAAATTTGGAGCCGCGGAAGTTGATTCCTGCAATGCTGTCATATACACCGACAGTTGGTGCTGAAGATCAAAACCAGGCTGTGCGGTACTTGCTGTACGTTGTCAACACTCTGAAAAGCAAAGATTCTGCGATCCACAACACGCTTATTTCAATTTACGCTGCTGACTCGCATCGTGATGAGAGTGCGCTGCTTGAATATCTTCAGTTTCATGACCTTGAGAGATGCTACGATACAGACTTTGCGTTGCGGTTGTGCATCAAGTATCAGCGTGTGCAGTCATGCATCTTTATTTACTCTTCCATGGGTCTTTACGAAGAAGCAGTTGGACTTGCGCTGAAGCATGATAACGTTGAGCTTGCCAGCGTTGTCGCTGATCGACCCACCGACGATGCTCCGCTACGAAAGAAACTCTGGCTTCAAGTTGCACAAAAAGTCATCAACCGTGAACATGGTATTCGGTCTGCGATTGAATTTCTCAAGCGGTGTGAACTGCTCAAGATTGAGGATTTGCTGCCGTTTTTCCCAGACTTCGTCGTCATTGACGATTTCAAGGAGGAGATTTGCTTCGCACTCGAGGAGTACTCTCGTAACATTGAGCAACTTCGTAAGGAAATGGACGAATCTGCCAAGACGTCCGAGACGATCCAAGCTGATATCGCTGGTCTTAAGACACGGTTTGCGATTGTTGAGCCCGGTGAACGTTGCTACGTGTGCTCGTACCCACTTCTCTCCCGCGAGTTCTACGTGTTCCCATGCCAACACTCCTTTCACGCAGACTGTCTTATCAGCAAAGTTGTTGAGATTTCCAATCCTCGTGTGCGTCGCCGTATTGCCGAGCTTCAACTTGAATCACAAAAATCCGCGTCTGCGGGTATGATGAACGGTAATTCAGCAGCGAGTGCAGGAACTGGATCCGCTGCTGCCGCTGCTGCTGCGACTAATGGCGCTAATGGCACTAACGGTGTTCCAGCTAACTCAGGCGCGGATGAATTGGATGCACTGGTGGCGTCGGAGTGTGTACTTTGTGGACAGTACATGATTAATAGCATTGATGAGCAGTTTGTGAGTGAAAAGGACGCAGAGATCGCGGCTGAGTGGGAATCGTGAGAGAGAGAGAGAGAGGTGCGAAATTCATTAATTTTTGAGTTGTTTTGTGCATGAGTTTATTTTTTTCTCAGTCGTTAATTTTGGAGTATGTATACACCCTCGGGTCTTTTTGTTTGATTGCTTGTTTGTATGTACTTGAGTTACATGTCGAGTATTTGATGAAATACACATTCTCTCCGTAGTGAAGTCTTTGGTACACATAACATCAACTTTTAAATGGCGTATGAATACATTTGTAACAAGGTTATCTGCACCACAGACGTTTAACTACATACATGACTTTGAAATCCTCCAGAAACAAAACAAAACTAAACGCGCACAGCACAGCACAGCACAGCACAGCACAAGCGATACTCTTTTTTTCTTGTCTTTCTCTCAATGAATTTTTTTTTTTTTTTATTTCTCGTATAATCAATAAGCAGTCCCTTCCCCCGCCTAAGATTGGGAGAATCATGGCAATCTAACAGTGTAATCATCTCCACTCTGTGTTATATACCGCACCCATGGCAAACTTGGGTACTGTAACTTTGGCTCAATGATCTTCAGGTACCGGACTTGGATTCCCGACGTTGTGAAATACGGAATCTCAAACTTGACGTTAATCGGCCGTTTTTTATGGTCCGCATCTGCTTCCTTAACGCTAGGTAACCCGAGTTCCGCACGCATCGCAAACTCCTTACCGCCTCCGAAATGCTTAATTTTCCAAATGATTGCTTCCTGCTCCGGTGCGTACTGAACTGTTCCCGCTGACGTGCGGAAACGAGGAGTGTCAACGTCGTCAGGAACAGGGATCGTGATCTCAACATTGTTGGCGGTGGATCTGCGCTTGAATTGAGCACGTGCTTTAACCGCATACTCGATCCGCGAACCAGCGTGTACTTGAATTGCACATTCGACCCAGATCAATGGCTTGACTTGTGTGTTTAAGCGATAGCTCATGAGTTCGAATTCGCCGTCAGGAGGAATGAACGATATTGTTCGATCGTTTTCAAACTTAGATAGACGAACACACTGGTGAAATTTCACGTCTTCCATCTCAATTGCCTTGCCGCGCGTGTTCCGGTTATTCTCAAACATCACGCGATCGTTCAATCCAAGTCGTAACTCAGGCATACCGGAGAGATAACATTTGAGCTTGATTGAACCCATGATTTCCGACCGGAGAACATGACGATCCGCGGAAACCAAAAGATTGACAGATTCAATAACATCGAGATACACTTCGTTCTTACGGTACCGAATACCTTCGGATCGCCATGACACTGAGTTCGTAACTGCCATAGGCGGCCGCACGGCACGCTCAAGCTTGTGACTTTCTTGTGTGATGTACTCTTGCAGAATTTTGGTCTCCGTGGTTTGCGGGTAGCCGAAATCCATTAGTTCGTCCATAAGCTCGTAGATTACTGCAAAGTTGTCACGGATAGATTCCTCTTCGAGCGCTTTGAAGTATTCTGTCAGAACCTGCGTTTTTTTTTTATTTAGTTCAGATCCAATGCATCAAGATTCAATTGAAGAATCATACCTGGACAACTTTATGAAGGAAAAGGAGAATCTCGGCGGCGTTGGTGTTCCGCTTTGTAAGAGCTAGAAGATACAGATTGCTGTGTCGGATGTACAAATACTGACACCAAAAGTCAGCATCAATTTCACTTCCGCATCATCTCAAAAGCTAAACAAACATACGTTGACACCTTCATGAGTAAAACACGGTGGCACGACCGAGCTCTCTTCCTCGGCCTCGTTCAACAACATTGGAAACATATCCGCCGCCGACATTGGCACGTCACCGCGGTAATTTCGCGACAACAGATTCTTGCCCTTCAAATCTAGGAAAAACACCGCCGACGCCATCTTGTGCTGTAATTAATCAAACTGTTTCCAATTGCGTTTGTCTTTGTCGTGCGTATGTATTCGCAAAGTGCGTATCCACCAGAGCTTCACCGCGTGTGGTCCTCGGTCGAAACGTGCAGACTCCCTGCGCGACAGTCAATTCTCAAAGCACCGTTCTTTCTTAATCCTCAAATCGTCACTTCGTCAACACCGTGATTCACGGTAGATATCAAGCAACGTAACACTTCAGCCGACGGATTCGCGCAGTGCACCTGTAAATTGTGTTTGGAGCTTCTGTTATCTGGTGTTGTAATGGCTCAATCAATCAATTCAGGCTCGACGACAAACGCGCATATTACGCTGCGTGCGGCTCAGTACCTTTCCCTTGGCTCGTGTCAGCGTCGCCAAAAGCTACGTACAGCTACAGCACCGCGCGCAATTGAAGGCGCGAGATCACATTCAATTGCAAAATACATAGGCAGGGATAAGTCGTTAAAGGGAAATATGCCTCGTGGGAAGAAACGTGCAGTAGGTGCGGAGCCGCCTGCGAAGCGATCGCGTCGCGACAAGGCGGCTTCTGTCGAGACGGAGATCAAGCCGGTTGAGTCCGAGGAACCTTTTGAAGAGAGTGTGAACGAAAACAGTGAGTCGGTATCTAATGAAGCTTCTGTTACTGCCCAGGATGAGATGGGAGAGGTGAAGGATGTTGGGGGTCCTGGTGTTGAGGAGGACGAGGAACAGGTAGTGAACGGACCACCGTTACCGGCTGAGCAGGTTCCAGAAGACGCCGAGAATACCGAGACTGCAACTACTCGAAACGAAGATGAAGATGACGGAGACGCACCGCCACTGCCAACCGGTCCAGTTCCAGACGACGCCATGAAGGCCTCAGTTGAGTCTACTGTCGACGCCGCTGCCGACAATGGCGACGAAGAAGAAGAACCACCACTTCCACCGGGTCCGCCTCCCGAGACCGCCGAGAAAGCAGAAGCGTTTCAGGATTGGGAGGCATTTTGGGATCAGAATATGAATGCGTACTATTATTATAATCATGTTACGCAGGTGACGACGTGGGATCGGCCTGATCTGAAGACGGTGAACGGAGAGGCGGTTAATGATGAGGCTGGAAAAGGTGGTCAAGGTACTACGAGTGACGGTGATGCTGATGATGACGACGATATGACGCCCAGAGAAATCACGCCGTTTGGAGATTCGTCCATTGGAGTGGGCTTTGGGTCGAATCAGTACGACCGCCAATTTGAGGTCGAGATGGCGGCGAATATGCATGGTGGAAAGAGTCTGAAAGCTGAGCGGCAACAGCAACGGTATACGAAGAAGCAGGTTCAGGAGTTTAAACGAAGGAGACAGGAGAAGAAGGAGCGAAATCAGAGATCATGGTTGTTGAGTTAAGGTGTGCGGTGGGCATGTGTATATAGTGTATGATAACTAAGTGTCATTGTCATTAGTGTAACGTTATTTCAGCGCATTGAGCGAGATACAACCTCTATGGTATGCATTTACGCGTCTTTTCGCGTGCAACGGATCGTGCAAAACAACTTGGAGTGTTTTACATGCTGGTGGATGTGTTCGGATCGACAGCTTGAAGCTTCTATCCGCGGTGGGACAAACGGCTTTCTCCCAACCCGAGCCGCAGCAGGTTTTTTTTCTCGAGCCAGATATTGCCCACCAGCAGCTCATCACGATTGTCAAATAGATCATTATAACGAATAGAAGCATTATTAGAGAGTCAAGAACTACATAGACCATATATTCAGCACATAAAACGAAACGATACTTTAAAGATGACTGCACGGCGACTATCGGAGGAGGAGATCGGCTATCTTCTCGACTGTGCGCGAGCACAAGAGCTCGATGAGCTGAAAGAAGGATTCGAGGAGTTGAGCAAAGAAATTGGAAAGCCTGCAAGTGAACTATTGGCAGAGGCTGTGAATGAGTACTCAAAAAGTACACCGCTGCACTACGCTGCTGCTAACGGACATGTCGGTGAGTTTTGCGGTTCAGGGTGATTGGAAGATCAAGTGCTAATGAAGGCAGAGACGGTGCAGTACCTGCTGTCATTGGTTGAAGGCCCTACGGACGCGATTGTGAATGCACAGAATGACTCGGGAAACACACCGCTACACTGGGCATGCTTGAACGGACACACAGAGGTTGTGAAGCTGTTGTGTGATGCTGGCGCGACTCCATTGATCAAGAACCTGGCGGGCCAGGATGCGATTTACCAGGCTGAGACGAGAGAACATCTTGATATTGTCGATTACCTACTTGAGCGGTTTCAGGAGGCGCTTGAGGCCGAAGCTGATGCGGAAGAGGAAAATGCGGCGAAGAATGCGGAAGAGCCAATGGAGGAGAAGATGGAGAAGTTGGAGGTCACGGAGAATTAAAAAAGGGCATCCCACGGGAGAGAGGGTGATATTATTGTACATTAACGACTACGAGCCGACCAGAATGACCCCAAACACCGCAAATTCCAAAACATGCGGAGGTAAGACTGGAGCTTATAATGCCTAGCATACAGAAACAAAATTCAAACAGAACATGAAACACACAAATGACCCTGCTGTATGTAATTCGAGTTTCCCGCAAGACGCCTTCCCAGCAATGAAAAAAAGAAGCAGCAATTAAGCTGCGTGTTGCGTCTTTCACAGCCCAAGAGTCTTGCGAACGTTTGCTTTCACAATCCGGTTATACTGTTCTCTATCGTTTCGCCAGACTTTGCAGGCGTCAATGTTGGCGCCACTTTCGTCGTTTGGCTCGGCAAGCATGCTCATAACACTAATCAAAATCTTCTCAACTGATTGAATCGGACTCCACCGCTCGGAAGCAGATTCGTACATATTAGGGTCGTCGCCTGGCGCATGCAGAATGGAGATGCATACCGTGCCATCTTTGTACACTGGTTTCACATTAGCACGTAGAACAGAAAAAGAAACCAAAAAAAAAGAAGAAATACGCACCATTTGGATGAAACATGTCACATGTAAATTTCATAGTGGGCGGGCTTAGAGGGTAATCCTGCTGCAAATCAGCTTCTATTCATCAAGTTGAGCAATGTAGATTGTACCTTTGGAAACGTCAGCGTCGCAGGAAAAACGCCACCTTCGTACGGTGTATCTTCAGGCCCTTGAATTAAGCATTCCCATTCAAAAAAGTTGCTATTGAGTACCACGAGTCAATAAAATGAGATATGTACAACAGCAGAACAAACGTACTCTTCATCCACGGGACCAGCGGAAATGCCATCGGGAGCATCGTTGATCAGTTGCTTGTACTCCGTCATCAGCCGCCGAGTGGCTGTATTCGATTTTCCGCCCTTTGCGTACATTGCAAATATTATCTATCGTTTAATACAAGTGTATTTTCTCTGGTTGGTGCAGAACTGTGGAGATATCGGTAGTTGATGATTTGGGCCAGCTGGCGGTAGCTGATGGAAGGCCCCCGCATCAATGGACTGAGCCGCAGCTCCCGCCGCGTCATCTCACCAGGTTAACCGAGCGACTGACGCAAGACCACGTCTACATACTATCCAACAATTAGTAGTCAACTAGAATAAGTTTAAAAGTAATGTAATATATCTACAGCTATCAAAACACATCCATATTCCGTATTGAAAAAACGCCTCCCTAAAACAAAGTACCATCACTCTTGATCGCAATAGGCGGACCGTTCGAGTGTGGCCGTTTCTGCGCAGCTGTTTCACGACCACCCTTCCACGAACCAGCCTCTAGCAACTGCGCGAGAATCAACTCGTCCTTGGTACCAGTGATACCAAGCTTCGCATTGACCTTTGGCAAAAGCTCGTCAAGAAGGCAAACAGTCATTGCACGCCACTCAACGATCACGTCGTCGGTCGCGTCAAAGATAGGGAGATCACCGTCCTCGGGCTTGCGAGCCACACCGAGCGTGGCGTAGTTATCGAGACCACGTTGCAGAACGTCAGGCTTAAGAGTCAGAACACCAAGATCAATAAAAAGGCCACCGTTACGATACTCCGGAAGACCGGTTTGCACGTCCTTCTCCGTGAACTCAAGACCGCTGTACTTTTCCATTGGCACAAGGATCGAGTAGCACAGCCACTGCGAGAGCTTATGGAATGGAACAATGCGTTTCCATGGCTCGTCAGCAGGAGGCATGGAAGAGCACGGCCAGGCATCACCAATAGCGACACCATTGATGACGGTGCGACCCTTCGGCCAGATGGAGTTCAGGCCGTCCATGAGAACGGTCCAGACTTCGGTGACGGAGACGACGTGCTTAGAGTTGGCAGATTTCGCCTTTGTGAGCAGGTAATCTGCAAAAAAAAAAAAAAGTGTTAGCACATGAAAAAAAAGAAAACGAAAAGGAAAGAACAAACGTACCAATCATGTTTCCGGGACGACCGTCAGAGCCAAAGAAGGTAGGATTGGCAGCGAGAGCAGCACCAAGGCGCTGGAGAAGCTCAGCTCTACCGACAACGCCCTCGAGAGGGTTCTCGTCGGAGTGCTGGAGAGTTTTTGAAACAGTGTCAACTGACAAGTTTTTGAGACCCTCGGCGTCGACCTGCTCAGGGATCTCTGGGTTTGAAGAAAGCGCGCCCTGCTTGAAGAGATGCAAGCTCGCCACGGCGAGACCTTCGCTACGACCGCATTTGGCGCCCGATCCAGGCTCAGTAAAGGTCCATTTGTTTCCAGCACCGGCATCCAAAAGAACAGAGACAAGAAAGAGATCGACGAGACGCTTTGCGATGTCGAGATCAGAGATTCCGGCAGCCTGCCATTCGGAGACTAGGGATTCGACACGCGGGACTCCGCCGACGTTGAAGTGCTGCCACCGGCCGTGAGGCGGAATGGCGCTGTAGTTTGGAGCAAAGTCGCGCTTGATGACGTTTGCGACAAAGTCGACGGCGTCGTCAAAGTGCGCGGCATCGTAGACGAAGTTTGTGAGGTTTCCGGCCGAAGCCGCGTCGTAGACAAGACGGGAGCGGGCGCGGACGGCGGGAAGGGTGCGGAGGTAGGCGACGGGGTCAACGGGATCGGCGGACATGGCGAAGAAGAAGAAGAAGAAGAAGAAGAAGAAGAGAAAGAAGAAGAAGAGGAGAAAGAGGAGAGGAGGAGGCGGCGAGCAGGAGGAGGAGGAGGAGGAGTGCTTAAGTACGGCAGATAACGCGTGATCCGGTCCCGGTGTTCGCGGCCGTCGGCGCGCGATGGCCCCGCCGCACAGCCGCATCCGGAGCGGCTGTGGCGCTCTTTGTGGCGCACGCGTCATCGCGGTTTGTTCGATCTTGAGACGGCGCAGAAAGAATCAAAGAACTGCTGGTCTGGCTGCTTCACCACCTTCACCACCTTCACCAGACCCCCCTCCGCCCCGGCCATGGACGATCTCAGTCTGCTTCCGCCAAATGTACACATTGTGCCGCATCCGCTGCTGCAGGCAAAGGTCTCCCAGCTGCGCTCCGCCTCCGTGGGCGCACGCGAGACCCGCTCGCTCACCGCGGCGATCACGACGATTCTCGCGGTCGAGGCGCTCGGCGCAGACACCTTCAAGAGCGTCGTCGCGTCCACCGACGTCAGTCCGCTCAATGAACCGTTTGACATTGCATCGATTGCGCCGTCAAAGATTGCAATCATCCCCGTGCTCAGATCGGGTCTGTCGATGACGGACGTCGTGCTCGACCTGCTGCCGTTCGACAAGGTGCCTGTTCACCACCTCGGTCTCTTTCGCGACAAGATCTCGCTCTCTCCCATCGAGTACTACAACAAACTGCCTGAGCTGCGGAAAGAAGATGCAATTGATCTTGCTATAGTTCTGGACCCAGTCATTGCCACAGGTACGCACTTTTATTCACCCCTCAAAACAATTCCTCTCTCTGTATATTCAACAGTTTCTCTAACTCTTCTAGGCGGCACTGCCATCGCGACAATCCAGTCTCTCAGGTACGCATATCATTTGCTTGTGTCAACCACCAGCTAACAACTCAGGGAATGGGGTGTCAAAAATATTGTCATCATTAGCATCGTCGCATCCGAGGACGGCGTCACCAAGGCCGCCGAGGAGTGGCTCGAGGGCGTCGAGATCTACTGCGCCGCCATTGATCCCGTCATCTCTACTCACGGATACATTGTTCCTGGGTACGTCATATTTTCCATTTTTCAGAAGTCTCACCACTAACTCTCCCAGCGTTGGTGATATCGGCGACCGACTGTACAGCACTGCCAGCATGTAAAATCATACATTCATACTCGATAACTTTTTGCATAGAATCTAATTGTATAATACACTTCATACATACACATACTCCCCCCATTCACCGTTTCCGGCGACGACGGCCGCCCGCCACGTTCGACGCCTCGCCAATCACCTTGCCATTCGAAAGCGTGCGAGTCTCTCCAGCAACGGGCTTCTTCTTCTCAGCATCCTCAGTCGTCGCATCAGCAGCTCCGTCTTCACCTTCCTTCTTGGCACTCTTCTTCGACTTTGACTTGCTTCTCTTGCCCTTCTTAGTCGTAGTCTCCGCGCCACCATTCGCATTCTCCTCGCCAGCCTTTCCATTCTCCGCCAAGAACGGCAGCTCAATCCACCGACCCAGCGTCATCTTCCAGATCCACACCGGCAACAGCACAAGTGTCGTACGCTTCCATTCCGCCTTTGGAATCTCGTCCACATCGAGCAAAAATTCCTCGCCTGTGCTGTTATCGCAAATAAACACCTTGCCATCAGAGTACACCATGAAAGTGCGTCCAGTTTGGTCTGTAACACGCCGCTTCGACGAGTCAGCGGGTGGAATTCCATTCGGCCATGCCACTGACTTGCACTCTAAAATGTGACGTTCCATGCGCTCGCGCTGACCAGCAGAAGTGATCTTCATGATGGCATGGTGGGCGGCTCCGGTAATAAGGTACAGGAACAGCAAGACCATAGGAAGTCCAGGACGGTAACGCTGTAACAATCAGTACACATTCAGCAAATCTTACAGCACGCGACAATCAACTCACAGCATAGTAGTAGCCAGTTCCTTTCCATCTCGGGAATCCCTTGTCGAGAAAAAAGTCATACCGCTCCTTATCAGGGCCACGCAGAATATTGGCGATAACACCCAGTCGTGCAAAACGCTCAGTCGCTTCTTTTGATGGGTTCTTATCAGGATGCAGCTGACGAGATCGCTTACGGTAGCTGAAGTTTGTTCTAAATAAATGGTGACTCCTATGGTGACGCGTGAGAGAGGTACTTACGCCTTGGTGATTTGGTCTAGCGAGGAAGACGGGCCATCTTCGAGGCCGAGGAAGGCTACATATAAGAGAACGCACGCATGTCAGCACATTTTTTTCCTCGCTCAGAATATATCAATTGACAAAACGCACTGTAGAAATTGGTTCCTTTGCCCTCGAACTTCTCGAGATCCTCGCTGAGTCTAAAAATCTCATGGTCTGTCTCTGACCACGCAGCCACAACACCGAGGACCGCGAACAGCAAAAACAGCGAAAATACCTTCATAATTGTGGTATTTTTCGGGACCAGCAACTTTCCAGTCAGATGTTATCAGAAACAAGTTCCAATTGATGCTGAACCAGAGTCGCTGATTATGAAGACGGACCCGGCACTTTAGGAAGGGAGATTTTCAGGCGCAAGTTGCTACATAAACATCTTCGAGGGCCTGGCTTAATTGAGGCCCCGCGAGTTGTGCAGAACATGTAAACTTTATTCGCGCTGGGAATTTATAATGGGAAGAAAAGCCTTCGGTTTGGCCCCTTACCCACTGATTTATCTGGCATCACCAAGCATCACTCCGCCGATTCCTGAGTTCACAAAGTGCATGAAGAGTGGAAACTGTACGTGGTGAGAATACCTGGTGTTACTTAGGAAAACGACTTGCTTGAGTACATACCATTTTGATTTCAAATCACGACGACGATATGGCAGCAAGCGAGAGCGCAGCCGGCGCGGCAGACGAGCATATTGCACCAGCGATCGTGTGTATCGGCATGGCAGGTTTGTCTAAGCACTTGCAAGCGAAGACAGAAAAGATCTGAGACTGACGAGGATTAGGATCTGGCAAGACGACGTTTATGCAGCGGTTGAATTCACACTTGCATTCTGCAGATATGCCGCCATACGTCATGAATCTTGATCCGGCTGTGTTGAATGTGCCGTTTGGTACGAATATCGATATCAGAGATTCGGTGAATTATAAAGAAGTTATGAAACAGTGAGTTGCCCTTTAGCACATGTTGAGATTGAAATTAACAGTGTAGGTATAACCTTGGCCCGAACGGCGCAATCATCACATCACTCAATCTCTTCGCGACCAAGATCGATCAAGTCCTCGGCATTGTTGAGAAGCGTGCAAAGACGGTATCGCATGTCATTGTCGACACACCCGGCCAAATAGAATGCTTTATTTGGTCTGCGTCTGGCGCTATTGTTCTCGACGCGCTTGCCTCGGCAATGCCGACTGTCGTGGCATACATTGTCGACACGCCACGCACGACTTCCCCCGCTACATTCATGTCAAATATGCTTTACGCGTGTTCGATTCTCTACAAAACCAAGCTTCCTCTGATTGTCGTTTTTAACAAATCCGACGTAACCGACACCAGTTTCGCGACTGAATGGATGACTGATTTCGAAAGTTTCCAAAACGCACTGCGTGAGCTGGATAACGACGATAATAACGAAGCCGAAGGTGGAAGTGGGTATATGAATTCATTGATGAACTCGATGAGTCTAGTGCTCGAGGAGTTCTACAGAAACTTGGACGTCGTCAGTGTGTCTGCGTATACTGGATCTGGAATGAATGAGTTTCTCGAAGCGGTAGATAAGAAGGTTGACGAGTTTAATACAGATTACAAAGCTGAGGTGGAGCGAGTGCGGCAAATGCGAGAGAAGGAGAAGGAGGAGAAACGGCAAAAGGAGCTGGCGAATCTGATGAAGGATATGGGGATTGATTCGTCTGCGGTTAAGGGGTCGTCATCACGACGGAGTAAAGAGGATCAAGCGATGACGATTTCTGATGCCGAGGAGGAAGACGACGATGAGGACGAGTTCGCGAATAGGTTTGTGAATCCAGAAGATGCAGAGGGTATTCTTGAGCCGGATTACTATGCGGAACGGAGCGATGACGACGAGTAATTCTGTAATATATATGTACATCTAGTAAAATATACATTTGGTCATAACCACTAGGCGACCTGAGTGTATGCGAACTGGCAAACCAGACAATTTACATAAAAGCGGTCCGCACTACTTTTTATATGCCCGTATAGACTAGTTAGAGCATTAGAGGAATCAGACCTTAATTTATTATTATTATTACCCCCCTGTATATGCAAATGTCAAATCAGACTCTATATCCTCCACGATAACTGAAACACAAGAAAAAAAACAAATTTACAAATCCCCCAAGTCCTCTATACATGCGTCTGTTCTATCTTATAAAATATGGATATCTGGAAAATGAATCACTGGCTCCTATACGACCACCCCATGATCGATGCTGATTCGCTAAGTAACCGTCGTAACGGTCCAATCGTTGACGCACTCGCACTTCCGTCGGTTTCACGACCAAGACTACTTCGACCGTCTGTCACACTACCAGCAGCGTACTCTTCGTCGTATCTTTGTGATGCAGAGCGCATAGATGAGACAATCTGCTGCGGTTGCGTTGACGTAGGTGTTGATAATAACCGATCAGTCGAACGTGGAGTCCGTTCAAATTGAACGCCACCACTAGCACTGTTAGGCCGACCATGTGAATACCGACCTGAACGTCGTGATCCGTGCATTGAAGATGACCTCTCAGTCTTATCGGCGCTACTACGCGCTGCGGTGATTGTTGACGTATCCGCATCATCATCGTCATCATCACTGCCAGACATCGATCCATCGCAGCTGCCAAAGTCGCAACAGTCGCTATCATACTTATTATCCTCATCATCACAATATCGCGTGCTGATTATGTACGCATCTTCCTCATTCGATTTTTCAGTCATTGCATCCCGTGATAATGGAGACTGACTTGACGACGCATTTTTCTTCCTTGTCAATGACACAGACGATCGATTTTTAAAGTACGCAGCGATAGAAGGTAACCTACTTGTCGAACTGGACTGTGACCGTGATAACTGCTCATACGACTTTTCTGTTCGAACACTGGCGTAGTGATTCTGCGTATCTTGCTTCTCGATCGGTAACTCGCACTCAGGCGGTGAGATGTACGTTTGTGGAACGAAACAGGGCATCGCAGAGCCGATGTACGATGCACGGTTGAGCCATGCTGGAGCGGGTTTATCTGTGAGTCGCAGAAGCAAGTCGTTTGTGAAATGGTTGCAGTTCTTGTAGAGAAGGTTGTAGCTTGTGCCATAGTACTCCAAACTCAAATTGTTGATTATCGAATGTACTTCAGCAGGTGAGTATGACGTATACTCGTGTAAAATGCTGACTTTGCAGACAATGTTTCCAGGTAACGCGGTCTGTGGCTTTGTATAGTAAACTCCTGAAATACCGGGTTCGTCATGTCCGCCGTACGCATACTCACGGCCGTCAATCTCAACGGCAGAGTGATACACGCCAACACCAAGCATCCACATTGCAGGCGCAAACTTGCTATCCTGAAGAAGATCGTAAATGTTGATCACAACTGCTCGTAAGCGCTCTGCACCGACGTTTCGTGTACTGGCGTCTGCAGAGTCGGATGTACCATACCGTGAGTTACTTCGTGAAAGGGACCATGTTGACGGTGATGTGAGGTTTGGAACAGGACCTGCGCCGATACCACTTGTGGGCACAGCTACAGAAGTAGTACCGTTGATGGTTGAGAGAAGTGAAGTTGATGACATTGTTGCCATGTAACTTGCATGCTGATGTGTTCGAGTACTAGGAGTCGGCATTGGTGCAGTCGCGGTCGCAGTCGTGGATGTAGTTGCGATCGTTGGAAAATGTGACATCGTGGGCGACGATAATGAGCCGCTTGTTGCGTTCACCACAGACGTACCCTGTGTAGAAGAATGCCAGCTTCTTAGACTCGCGGGTCGTGAATACCGGCGAGGCATATCGAGAGGGCCGATGGTCGATGACGTACTTGCGATGATGCTGGCACCGCCGGCCGCGGTGGCCGCGGCGGTTACCTGCACTGCGCTCGAAGATAAGACATGTGGAGACGGGAGAAGACCCGAGTTGGACGACGGGGCAGGAAGTGTCGAGGAGGAGGAAGAGTGAGAGAAGCCGGTAGTGGTGACAGGGGTATCGTATGCGAGCAGCGGAGGTGTTGAGTTCGGGACATGCGGTGAACAAGCAGCGGCAGCAGCAGCAGCGGCGGCGGCGGCGGCGGCAGCAATTGCGGCAGTCGAGGAAGAGACGGTGGAGTTTGCGCTTCCGGGGGGAGCAGTTGCTGCTCTTCCTGCAGCAATTTCAACCATCACGAGGGCCGGTTAACGCTGCTAGCACGTGCGAAGCGATAACGAGAGGAAGCGATAGGAGGCCGACGAGCGCGGGGAGTAGATGCCTAAGCACAGCACTATGCGTACGACGACATGGCAGGAAACGGCGATGAGGAGGAGAAGAAAGATGAGGAGGAGAGACGAGAAGCAAAAGTAAACAAAAGGCCCGGGAGGCACTAGAGCAGAGGCGCTTGGGTCGATATTACGGCCCCCGGCGGCAGCGAAGCCCCGTGCGAGCCATCGCGCAAAAGCGGAACAATTTAAGGTTTGTGCATTGAGATAAACAAAGCCCTATCACGAGGAAAAAGCCCTATCGTGGGACTATCTGCGCTGTTACACAGTGTGTGAGGCGTTCACGTGCGCTTTCCCCATTCCCGCTAGGGTAAGGCGTGCTTTCAGCTCATCCCGCCCTCGAAGATATATGACTAGCATAGATAGGCCAAAAGAGGAAGCGGGTTGTACAAGAATTGGCTAATTATCTGGAATTCTGAACTGACTATACATTTGTTTGCATATTTTGCTGCATTTGGACGGTTTTTCTTTTCTTTCTTTTGTATCTTTCTCAGCTGCTGGTTTGGTGTCTGTCTCCGCCGCTCCTCCAGAAGGCTTTTCCGACCATGTCCGCAGACCAGCACTATCGGTCACAGCACCAGCTTCCGACCGCAAACACCGCCGCAGTCGAGTATATTGAGGATGAAGACGACGAGGACTTCAATGTGCGCACGCTTGCGTCTTCCACCGGCTCAGCCGATACAGAGGTTGGAGACGCGGCAGGAAAGCCTTATGTTGGCACCGCGGGCTACGCCTCCAGTATCGCAAACCTATCCAACACTATCCTTGGTATGTGGCAACTTTGAGTGCAATTGTGTGTATTGCGACTAACGTCAAATCAACCAGGCGCCGGTATTCTGGCAATGCCATTTGCGCTGAAAGCAAACGGCGTGTTTCTTGGTTTCCTCGTCATCCTGGTGGCGGGCTGCACATCCATGGCCGGTCTGTTTCTGCAGTACCGGTGCTCGCGGTACCTTGAGCGGGGATCCGCTTCATTTTTCGCGATTGCTCAAAAGACGTACCCACAACTGGCAGTTTTCTTCGACACTGCTATTGCGATAAAATGCTTTGGCGTCGGCGTCTCATACCTAATCATCATCGGTGACCTCATGCCACAAGTCATCCGTGACCTCTTCTTCTCCGGTCCGGACGTCGATGTTCCAACTTCCGTGGTCGAGTCTCGACGATTTTGGATATCAGCATTCATGCTCATTATCATTCCGTTCTGCTACCTGCGTCGCCTCGACTCGCTCAAATACACCTCTGTCGTCGCCCTCGTCGCAATCGGCTACCTCACCATTCTTGTCATCGGCCACTGGCTCATCGGCGATACTGTCGCTTACCGCGGTGAAATCTCCATTGCTCCCGCGTCACTATCAAGCATACTGTCAACACTTCCCATCGTGATCTTTGGCTTCACATGCCACCAGAACATGTTTTCGATCGTCAATGAACTCCGCGACGGTCGTCAGCAATCCGTCTTCTTTGTCATTTTCACCTCTATCAGCTCTGCGATCGTGCTCTACATCATCGTCGGATTCACAGGCTACCTCTCCTTTGGCGACAACGTTACCGGAAACATCATTGGAATGTACCCCAGCTCCGGCGCATCAGCAATCGGTCGCGTGGCCATCGTCGTCCTCGTCATGTTTTCTTTCCCATTACAATGCCACCCATGCCGCGCGTCCGTCGATCACATTGTCACACACTTCATCTTCCCCTACCTTACAGGCGAACCAATTCCTTCTCCATCATCCACCCGCGCGAGTCTCAAATTCATTCCGACCAAGCGTTTCATCATCTCCACAACTTGCATCATCGTGCTTTCATACTGCGTCGCCATCACTGTATCATCGCTTGAAACCGTGCTCGCTTTTGTCGGCGCCACCGGATCCACTTCCATCTCTTTCATTCTCCCCGGAATCTTCGGCTACAAACTTCTCGGCTCACCGAACCACCTTCCCATCCCCGACGCGAAAGACGACGACGAAACTCCTTATGACCCGCTCCTCGGCTCTCAACAAGCTGTTCATTTGCCCGGTACTCCCTCCTCCTCCTCCTCCTCCTCCCCCTCATCCTCCTCTGCTGCATCAACCACATCTTCATCATCTTCCACCGTCATTGGAACAGACCAAGCATCCGGCTTTGGCATCATCGCTGATGACGTCCAGGTACTCCGTGGCGCAGACGGTGAAGGGAAATTCATCAAGTATGCTAGTCTTGCGCTTGCATACTGGGGATTTTTCGTGATGATTGTGTGCTTGGGAACGAATATCTACTTGCTCATGGATCCAGAGTAATGGGTAGAGAGAGAAAAAAAAAATCATGACTGGAAGTAAGAAAGGAAAAAGAAAAGAGACAAAACTTGTGAAGCATTTCATTTGTCATTTGGGTGTTGTTTGCTTTGTTTATAATTTTTTTTTTCCTTTCCTGGGTGGAGTTTGCTTTGTTAATTGAGTTTACGTGTAAGTGTAACATATATACATACATATAATACATATCTCGCCATATCATCGAGAAATAAATACACAACTAGCCATATAATGCCTCAAAATGCAACATGAAAAAAAGCCCAACCAAATGCCTTTTAAAAATGCATCCATACGAATATCACAATTTAACAAATTTCTAGACCGACACGTAATCAAACCCGCCGCCGCGTTCCGCAAGCCAAAAATCACGAATAATAGTCTCAGTCGGTGGTCGACCACGCAGTCGTGAAAGCTTTTCCACAAAGAGTGAATATTCTTTATTCTTGACCTCGTGATGAGGAAGAGACATAAGTGCGGATAAAAGCCATCTCTGTGCAACACCCGTCATGATCCGGAAAGAAACTTTGATGAGTTGTGCGTATTCTGACACCAGACTTCGTGGCGCGTTCCCTGCGACTGCCCAAGCTGTAGTGGAAATCAAACGCGGCCCACATTCGTTGACAACAACGTCGACATCGCCTCGATTGCCACCATCGGTACCGTGAAGATTGAAAACCGCGACCCAGAACTTGATGCATGCTTTGACGACGAGGGGTTCCCGCACACTCAGCATTGCCGTCGCAAATTCGCATACAAGAGTCACGAAATATGGCGCTGACTGGGCAAGTAGAACTGGCGCATGTACACCGTCACCGCCGCTGCCAGTCACATATTTTTCTAGAACCTCCAAAATCGCCTGATTCACATCTGGATCTGACGACGCTGTGATTTCGTTTTGTCGCTGCAACACTGCGTCAGAGGAAAGTATGTACAAAAGCTGAGTGACGGCGGTTGAAGCTTGCGGTGTTGATGCGTTGGAGCCGACTGAACATGAGACCACGAATGCTGCGGCGAGATTGAGTACCGGCTGTGCAGTGGGGAGAAAGCGAAGCTGGACAAGTTGAGATGAAATGAATAGAAGAACTGTGTCTGGTGATAGCGTGAATGGACCGGCTAGTCTCTCTGAAAATCCAACGCGAATGACCGCGCACGCGTTCGTGCGGACAGAGAGGTCGGTAGCAAAGTTAGGTCGTGAAGTGATGGCAGCGACAAGCTGCGTTATTGCCTGCTTCAGTTTCACACCATCAGAATCCCCCGCATCCCAAAATGAGCTAAAATACTCGGCACGCGACCTCTGCGTATCTGTATCTGTCGTCTCACCAATCTCCTCAATATCACGACATCCTTTTCCAACCATTGCAAGCGCCTTCAACGCCGATGCCGCAGTTTCCTTCGGTTCTGGAGCTGTATTTGATAACGCTTGATCCGCGTATTTTGCAACAATTGAAAAGAGCTCGGACAGGTATGTCGCACGTTGCTGCTGCTGATCTGCTGGTATAGTCTGCTGGATTACACACGCAATCGCACCTGCGATTCGCTCTTTCGCAACGTAGTCTATCTCAGTTGTGCTTCCAGTCTGTGTTATCATGTCGTTGTATATGTTCATGAAAAATGGAACACTTCCCTCGAGTGCTGGAGCGCATTCAGAGCATAGTTCGTAAATTGAGCGGGATGCTTGGAGCGCAAGTGGCGGTGCAGCAAGACAGTGAAACATGTACTGCACGACTGCCGCGACGTATTTGCGACCGTCATTTGCTTGGAAGAAGGGAATTGCGTTTGAAAGAAGTTGCAGAGATACCTGTTTCACGCGACGGATAACATTTGAGTTTTGCGGAGCGTCGGCAAGGAGGGCGAAAAACTCAGAGTCGAATACGCGAGCAAGAATCGCAAATTCAGGTGGCTCACTTGTGAGTGACTGAGTGATTGCGTTGAGAATGTACAACGACGGCTCAATTTCAGTCCAGTTTGGAAGTGAGCTGATGATCAAATCCACCATTGTTTCGTAAAGCTTTGGCTGGACTAGTTCATACGCTCCTTCGACAAGATCAGCCACGTCTTTTCGAAACGCATAAAACTCGTCTCGTGCGTCGCGCGGCCAGCGTAAGATGTCATTGTTTGGCGGAAGTCGTAGTTTTTGCCATAGCGCTTCAATTACTCGCATCATTATCTCACGCGCCTGCACAGCTGTCGGGTCTTGGATCGATGCGCCTTCCTCGCGGCCAAGAAGTACACCGCCGTCGTCATCGTACAACACGCTTTCGACAAAAAGATTCCAAAACTCTATCGTACGTTTGCTGAGATTCTCATCCAGCGCGGGATATCCCTGAGTTCTTAGAAGAGACAAAGTGAGGTTCACGATCTGGGCGCACTCGGGGTCGTTGAGATGGATCGCAATGTCCTTTGCGATGAGTTCGCCAAAGGAGATGTATGCGGCAAGAAACGAACGGCCCACGCCATCTTCAGCAGTGTCTGGATCTTCGATAAGTCTGTGAATGTTTTCGTCGCCCCAGGGTCCGGCAAAGAGATGAAGGAGCTCCGCCATGATAGGCTGCGGCACAAGCCTATCTGAGTTTTCCATGAAATCAATGAGCAGTTCTGCGACTGCGCCAAAGACATCGTCGTCGGACTGAATTTGGAAAAAATTGAGAGCAGAGGAGAGAAGCTGCGAGTATTGTGTGAGAGTACCAGACGAGGTGTTTCCTGCTGCAAGAACGGAGAGAGTCCATGAACGGAAGCATTTGAGTGCGGAGGTGAGAACGGGATACGAGTCGGAAGAAATGGAGGAAGAGGGCGTTGTGAGAATCGGAGAGAGTAGTGCAATTACATCAGAGGATGCTTGAATGAGAAGCTCGTTGAGTAGCTGTTTGTGCTGACGAGATAGTGGAGCTTGGGTGAATTCCTCGGCGAGAGTGGCAGTGAACATGAATGCGAGATCAAGGTCCCGCGAAGACAGTGACCGGACTTTGGCGGAAAGTTCATCGGGTGAAAGTGTACGGGAGGAGTGAACTATTGATGTGCCTTGTACGAGAGAAAGCACGAAATCGTGAACGGGATAGGGCCACAGGGCACTAGCTGATTCTGGAAATTTGACGAGAACAAGCGCCGTGGTGGACGCGAGTTTCTGTGTTATGAAGCGAGGACCATCACGGACAGTAAGAATCCAGCTGAGAAAGTGCTGGAGAAGAGACGGAATCGAAGCGGGATCGAGAGATGAGGGATCGTTGTTGAGCTTGACAGTGTAAGTTAGAGCACCGAAGAAGCGGACGTTTGGATCGGAGCTGTGGAGGAGATGGTTTGCGAGATCCCATGCGGAGGGCGCACGTTGAAGTGCTTGTAGCTCGCGCTGAAGCCTGTGGAAAGCAGAATTAGTATGGAAAAAAAGAGGAGGAAAAAAGTGAGTGAAAGTACGGACTGATTGATTGAGTCTGGGGAGCCTGGCTGGTAGAGCCGCTGGATTTTCTGGAAGAGAAAGAGTGAGCTTGTGAGGAACGACAGAGCAACAATTGGCGGCAACTCACGCTTTCCACAAGGCCGTAGTCCAGAGGCTGGGCCATTGCAGCGTGGAGGTCGTGGAAAAGCAAAACGAAAGAGGAAGGGGAGAACGCGGGGAAGAAGTCTGCCGGGACGCGTCCATCTCGATCTTTTTGATCGATTGATTTTATGAACACCAATGCGGCGAGCTACGCAGACTCTATAACTAACAGGTTATTTGACGCAGAGCTCTTTCAACACCGCAATTGGATCTTTATTCTACTTTAATTGACTAACTAACTAGTTGTGCATCACTGGACCATCCAACTCCCCTCAATCGTGCTGTGTTCCATTCTGAACACCCCGAGAACACGCGTGGACGCCTCAACGGCTCAGGAGCGCGCAAGAGTATAAGGGACATGAGCCGCACAGCATCACGTGAGCGAGGGTGACATTAGATCGAACAAGGGCTTGGTACTAACCTGCGGACCGGCAAAGCGACCGGCCAATCAGAGACTTGGAGGACGCCACTGGCAGTAGAGATATAAGGAGGACGATGTGGGAGAGGCCCGGACTACAAGGAGGGGGGATTAGCGCTCTTGTATATTCGATTCTAGCTTAACAGCTTGCTTGTTCATGATCTTGATCCCCCGACGAAAACCCTGACCCTCAACCTAACCCGAGATCCGAGACCCACCATGCCCGACAACCCTCCTCAATGGTAGCGATTGCTCTTTCGACCCGACCCCTGAACACTGAGCTACTTCCCCCTGAACTGCAACACGACGAACGACGACGTGCTGGAACGCCTGGTCACTTACGATGGTCTCCTAGACGCTGTGGCCGTGACTTCGTGGTGCGACTCGCTGGATATTTACTTTGAATACAAGAAGACCCCGGAAGAAGACCGTGATCCCTTTGCCGCCATGACTCTTCGCGGCACGGCCCTCACCTGGTATCTTAAAAACTTCAAGCATACCGTGGCCGCCATCGACAGCGACCAACGATGGACCGAGATGAAGGCGATGATGGGCGGCATTTTCTTTCCCCCCAACTACACGCAGCTGCTCGCCAACCGCTGGGCCCGACTCTACCAGTCGGGCACAGCCACGGACTACTGCAAAGCCTTCAGCGATCTCGCCCAGCAGTGAGAGGCTGCCCGTTGGAGCGAGGCCGCATTAGTTGACCATTTCGTGCAAGGTCTTCAACCCGCCGTTCTTGAACGAGTCAATTATCTGCATCCGAAGACAGTTACGGAGGCCATGAATTTGGCTGTCGCTGCCGACCTCGCGGTCTCGAATCGTGCCTATTCCCGTTGTGTGAGAATCTGGCCGGGATACACGGTAGTAGCAGTATCATATATATTTGGCTGGGAGCCGTCCTGGGGACATATCCGGGGCGCTCACAGCATCGTTATACATTCTAAAGACGCGACCTAACTCCTTCTCTTCCTAAAGGAGTCGTTAATAGTTCTTCCGGACTATTACATGGCACCCCACGTAAGATTCGGAAGCTAACAGGATATATATTAATACAAGCAATAATATGACACTGCAGAACTATGGTACTTTGTACCTAACAAGAATAACAGTATAGGCGGAGGAGAATGAGAAGTCCGCCAGCCGACCACACATCTACACCTAGCGCCGACAAAAGCGTAAAAACAGTCACAGCACCCTATTAGCTCCCTCCTATATATAGGGCTCCGACAACCACCTCCCTGGCTTCCCTGTCCGACGGCGCTGCCGAGGAACCTCCACGGTGCTCAAACCGTAACGCGCCGGTGTCTGCCCCTGAGCCCGTGCAGGTGTCGACGCGCTTAGCGCGACGGAGCGCAAGCGCTACCTCCGCGCGGGGTTGTGTTTTCAATGCAGCCGCCCCGCATTCCACCTGGCAGTAAATCTGGGAACAGGTCAGTACCAAGCCCTTGTTCGATCCGGACTCTTACATACATATGGAATAACGTAGATCCGCGGAAGATTCCGTGCAGGCGGACTGCGCATGAGCCAGTTTTTTACGGGGGATTTGCGGGCGGAGATCGTCTGCGTTTGACGAGGCTAATTCTCGGTTAAGGCTGAACAGGGTAAACCAGGTCAACACAAGGTAAAAACAAAGGCGGCAAGCCAAGTCTGCGCTGCTCCTGCCGCCCAGTCGCCTCTATACGGCCAGAAAGCGCTGTGATTGGTGCAATCAGCGCCCTCCGCCGTCTGTCGGAACACTCGCCCAACACGCCGGTCTTGCAAAGCAAACACGCTGAACAGCCGGGCCACGAACGCCACGCTGTAATTACGGACAATTTAGGCGGCCCGAACAGCCGGTCTTGGGGCACTGCTTGCCGTGTAGGAACCGTGTAGGAATTAGAGTACCAAATTACAGCACTGCCCGTGTGCATACATGTGCTTTGCTAAAACGGTGCCCAAGCCACCACGACGTCTCCGCACGGAACTAACGCGAAGCTGCACGCCTGAGCCTCGTGCACTCTGAGCCTCCACTGTGGGCGCTTCTCGCCAACATCCCCCCCTTCCGCTCCCAGTCCATGTCCCCCCGTCCCTTTCGCTCGACTTCTTCCTCTTCTTTTTCTTTGCACAGTTTTCTTTTCCGTATAGCACTTGTTCTGCCCCTCTTCCTCTCTCTTCCCTTCCTCCTCCACATCCGCCCCCCGCCGCCGTTTCATCGTCCCGCAATGTCCACTCTCAACGCCGCCGTCGACGACATCGTCAAGATGTTCGCCGTCTCTGACGCCAACATCCGTGCCATCGCCGAAAAATTCACTGAGCTGTCTCGTACGTCTTACTTTTCTCACTTCATCTAAGCGCACAGCTAACGCCACTCCAGACCGCAGCCTCGAAAACCACGGCGAGGACATGGCCATGATCCCCACCTACATCAGCGCTGTCCCCAAAGGCACCGAAAAGGGCATCTTTCTCGCCCTCGACCTCGGCGGCACAAACTTCCGCGTCTGCTCCGTTCACCTGGAAGGCGACGGCAAGTTCAGTCTGAACCAGTACAAAGAAACCATCCCCATCGAGCTTATGACCGGTACTTCAAAAAAGCTCTTTTCCCACCTTGCCATGCGCATTGGCGAGTTCATCAAAACTCACATGTCTGAAAAATTCTCCGAGGAGTCTGCCACCACTCACATTCTCAAGCTAGGCTTCACATTCTCCTTCCCCGTCGAGCAGACAGAAATTAACAAGGGTACTCTTGTCCGCTGGACAAAGGGCTTTAACATCGAAGACGCCGTCGGCAAAGACGTCTGCCAGCTTCTCCAGGCCGAGATCAACGAGCTCAAACTTCCTGTCCACGTTGCTGCTCTTATCAACGACACTGTCGGCACCCTCCTTGCCCGCTCTTATGCCGGAGGGAAGGCAACAACTATCATGGGCGTTATTCTCGGTACTGGAACCAATTGCGCGTACGTCGAGCGCGTTGATAACATCACAAAGCTCCCTGCTGCCCAAATTCAGGCAGTCAAGGACAGCGGTTCCAACTTTATGATTGTCAACACCGAATGGGGCTCCTTTGACAACGCGTGCGAAGTCCTCGAAATCACACCCTACGACAAAACTGTCGACAAGAACACGCCGAATCCAGGAATCCAAATCTTTGAAAAACACGTCTCCGGTATGTTCCTCTGTGAGCTTCTGCGGAACGTTATGGTCGATCTCTACGACCGGAAACTTTTATTCACCGCCGCTACCGACGCCGAAGCTACAAAACTAAAGACACCGCAATCTTTCGACACTGAAGTTCTCTCTCTCACCGAGGCCGACACCACCGCCGACCTGTCTGAGTGCGAGAAGATCATTCTCGACAAGCTCGAGCTTCCCACTACTCTCACTGACCGACAAGCGATCAAAAAGATCGCCAAGGCCATTGGCGTACGTTCTGCTCGTCTTTCTGGCGCCGTCATTGGCGCGTTAGTCAAGCAGTCTGGCGAGCTTGAGAAGAGCGAGAGCGTCGTCGTCGACATTGGTCTCGACGGCTCGGTCTTTATCTTCTACCCAGGTTACGAGGGCATCATGCGGGAAGCTGTCCGCGTGGTTTTAGGCGAGGATGAAAAACGCGTCACTATGGGCGTCGCGCAGGACGGAAGCGGCGTCGGCGCCGCCCTTGGCGCTCTTGTCGCCTAGTCGCGAGATCACGATTCACTCCACAGCCCACACTATCTCTATGTATCACCACCCTCACCGTCCGACAAAAAAAAAGACATTCGAATTTGCAGGCATTTCGATATTTGTCACGTTGGATTTCTTGTAATTAGTTTGTATCTAGAGCTTGACGAATGAACTATGCACTCAAAAATGTATAAACCTTCGCACCGATGATCTCATCGGCCGCGCCGCACGCAATGCGCGCAGCACGCGCCATAATCTCGCGGATCTTGCCGTCCGCCTCTCCGCGATCATCCGCTGCTCCCCGTCCATCCCAATTTCCCTCCGGTCACCTCCAAACCAGTTCTTGGTCTCATAAATTTCTCATAGCACTCAGAGAAATGTCCACAACAAAGCGAGGTTTGCAAAACACCAACTCTACGTCCAGGATCAACCGCAACTAACGCAGCACTCGACAGGACTCACAATCATCGCAGGCTACGGCCCCGGTCTTTCTCACGCGATCGCGCGTCGGTTCGCATTCACAAACGACATTGTCGTTCTTGGTCGCTCTTTGAAATCAGCACCATCCCGCGCTATCGATGGTACCAGCACCGACGATAACAAAGCCGTCAACGCGCTTCTCAACGATTCCTCCCTTGCGGCGCTTTCCCCTGCTCCGAAACTCACAGTTCTCCAAGCTGACGTCACGAGCGAGTCCTCTATCGCCGCCGCGTTCTCCAAGATCGCGGCATTGAACCAACCAGTCACATCAGCAGTGTACAACGTGTCCTCCGCGTTCTCTCGAAAACCGTTCCTCGAGGCCAAACCAGCCGATTACGAGGTCGCGTTTCGCGGATCCGTTACCGGCGCGGTGCTTTTCGCGCAGCAAGCCCTCCCACTTCTCCTCAAATCCGCAGAAAGTCTTCTTCGTGAAGACAAGCATCCCCATGGCTGGCCAACGTTGCTATTCACAGGTGCCACTGCGTCTTTCAAGGCAAACGCTCAAATGAGTACGTTCGCGACCGGAAAATGGGCATTGCGTGGTCTTACGCACTCGCTTGCTCGGGAGTTTCAACCTCAGGGCGTCCATGTGGCGACAGTGAACATTGACGCAGTTATTGATTTACCTGGTGCTGCGGGCATTTTGAATGAGAAACCCGCAATGAAATTGGATCCAATCGACGCCGCTGAGACGTACTACGGATTAGCCATGCAGGGACGGTCGGCGTGGAGTACTGAGATCGATGTGCGACCATGGACCGAGAAATGGTGATCTAATCAAGGGAAAAAAACTATGTGAGCTCACGAGATAAACGTATGCACTTTCAAATTACACTTTTCATCAAAACAATAAAAAAACACACAAGAAACAAACATGAGACTTAATATCCATCACCCATTTTTACGCAATGTTAAACACCCCCTTGAGTTGACGCAGCAGCAGCCATTCCTCCCTCGTAACATCATCTCTATACGCAGGATCCTTGAGCGTATCAATCGACTCTCTTGAAATCTCAGAGTACAAAGCATCAGACTCGTCAACGTGACGACCCCACGTAGGCTGGTTCGCTGGTGTATCGAGCCGCATAGCAACACCACCTTGTGCCTGTCCCTTCTTCACAACATCAGTAGCCTTGTGGTTCACTTCAAGTGATACAACCTTGCCAAGCTGCAACACCTGTCGCATCTGAGTAGCAGGGTCGATCCGAACAGTCGCAATCGGAGTTCCAATTCGCAGACTACCCTCGACAACATCAACACCAATAATCATAGGGTTACGCTTGTTGATAACCTTGATAGTGTGAAGCACGCAAGGGAACACAGCCTGTGCCGCAGTATCCTTACGTTTCTGCTCAAGAAGCTCCTTCTGGTAGTTTGTGAAAGCGTCAAACAAGTGGTAAATGATATCCGCACTGAAAATGCGAATACCCTGCTGTTCGGCGTACTCCTCTGCTTCCTTATCAATCTTGACGTCAAACACAAGCAACACCGCGAACTCTGGCGCTTTTTCCAACATCGTCGTAGCTTTCATCACATCTCGTTTATACACAGGGCCAATCGAGATCGACATCACAGGAATCTTCATCTGCTTCAAGAAATCAAGCAACGCCTCAAGCGAACCAAGAGTCGACGCTTGCACGCAAACACCTCGTCCACTCTTATCAACTGCGTTCTCAAGAACAGTAAGATCAGACATCACTTCATCCATCAACTCCTCTTCATCATCATCTGGTCCGACAAGCAACAACCGCGAACCAGCAATAGCCTTGTCGAGATCATTGGCCGCAATCTTCACACCAAGCGCAGCCTTCACTTCCTTATGATGAACATATGCTGATTTCACACGCATCTCACGAAGTGGTTGTGGCGTCAACAGTGCACGAACGTTCGTCGCGATAGGCCCTTGCATACCGCAGAGTACAATCCGATCACCTTCGCGGAGAATACCGTTCGAGAGGACAACATCAATAGTGGTACCGAGACCTTCAATAACCTTGACCTCAAGCACGGTACATTCAAGCTCAGACAGGTACATCAACTTGTCACTCATACGGTTCTGAGTAAGGTCAATCAGCAGTCTCAACATATCAGGCACACCTTCACCAGTGACGGCAGAAGTGGGCACGAGAGAGACGTTACGCGCAAGGTTGCGGTTCTTGTAGTAAAGCTCAGAGTTAAGACCCTGCTCAGCAAGCGCGAGCTTAGTCTTTTGAACACGATCCTCAAACTCGCTCTGCACAGCCTTTGACTGCTTCGCAAGCGAATCCTGAACAGCATTGTTGGGAATCGCCTCCCATCCGTACAGACGATCAATCTTGTTCAATGCGACAATGAACGGAGTCTTACGCGATCGCAGCAAGCGAATCGATTCGAGAGTCTGCTGCTCAAGACCGTGCATGATATCAATAACGAGAATAGCAATGTTGCAAAGCGACGAACCACGCGATCGCAGATTGGTAAACGACTCGTGACCGGGTGTATCAATAACAAGAAGACCAGGAACCTTGTACTCCATTGCGTTGTCCTTGTTGACAACAGCAGTCTTCTGTTTGATCGCCTCAATAGGGAAGTAAGTGGCACCAATTTGCTGAGTGATACCACCGGCCTCACCCTCCTGCACGTTCGTCTGACGGACTTTATCCAAAAGCTTGGTCTTTCCAGTATCGACGTGACCGAGAATACAGCAAATAGGCGACCGCAAGTTATCCTTCGACCGAGCATCAAGCGCAGCCTTGTGACGCTTGTCACGGCGAGCACCAGCTTCCTTCTTCCGCTTCTCAGCTTCCTCAGCAGCCTTCTTCGCCGCCTCGCGTTCAGCAATCCGCCTTTCTTCTTCTTTCCGAGCAATGACATCAGCATCCTCAATCTCGTTAACGCCTTTCTTCTTGCCTGACTCAGATGATGTCGAGATGTCAGTCTTCTGGGTGCTGTTGTTGCTGTCTGATGAATCAGCATCGTCATCCTCCTTATCGGAAGCAAGCAGCTGCTCCCACGAGTCGTCCTCCTCTTCCTCGGCATCAGACTTGGCAGCCTCCTCCCATGACGCAGGAGCCTCATCATCATCGTCTTCCTTCTTCTTCTTCTCAGCCTCGGGCTCAGGAGTGCTCAGCTTGAGATCAGCAGTGGATGACGCAAGCGACTCGGCATCGTCAGCAGGCTTAGATTCAGGAGCAGGGCTCGACGATGCAGCAGCAGGACCCTTTCCGCCTTTCTTGCGACCGTACACAGGCTTCTTGGGCTTGCTGTCGCCGTCCTTCGCATTCTCATCGAATCCGGCAATGTAGACACCAGCCTCACGGAGCTGCTGCGCACGCTTCTGCTGAAGCGCCAACTGCTCCTTCTGCTTCTTAGTCAAAAGCTTACCCTCTCGCTTCAGCTCCTCGCGCTTAGCCTTCTCCTTCTCTTTCTTACGCGCCTTGGCTTCTTCGCGCTCACGAGCCTCCTCGGCTGCCCGGCGTTCTTCCTCCTCAATACGACGTCGCTCCTCCTCTTCAGCCTGGCGTTGTCGTTCTTCCGCCTCTCTCTGAGCCTGGACTTGTTTCTCGAGTGCCGCAAGAACAGCGTTCTTCTTCTTCGGCTTGGCATCCTTGCCACCTTTTTTACCAGCAGCGGCAGGCGTGGGAGCAGGAGTCGCCTCAGCAGCAACCTGAGCAGCAGCAGGCTTAGAGGCCGCGGCGGGAGCAGCACCGCCACCACCGACCTTCTTTCGCTCCTGCTGTTGCTTTTTCCGTAGCTTCTCCTTCTCCTTCTTCTCGCGTTCTTTTTCCTTCTTACTCTGTGGCGGATAAGGTTAGAAAGTTGATAAAACAGAGAAAGCACAAGAACTTGCCTTCAGCTGGATCGTAGGACCCGAGCTTTCTTTGTCACTGTCGCCATCGTCGGCATTGTTGGCAGCCGCTGGAGCAGGCGCAGGGGCGGCAGCCGGCTCAGGAGTAGCCTCCTTGGTAGCAACGGGCGCAGGTTCGGGAGTCTCGCCAGCAGCGACAACTCCAATCTCAGCCTGTGCTGCCTCCTGGTCCTCCTCGAACGCGGTGTCCCAGTAATCGTCCTTTCTTCCCTTCTTATCTCTGTGACGGAGTTAGCATTCGTCCACTCGTGATACGACATTTCAAAGGCGATGTTCCAGCTGCGGTGCACTGCGACTGTTCGAAAACAGCTTATTTCGTAGGTTGCGCAGTAAAAACGCCACCAGACCTGCCAAAATGAGGTTTTCCTTGCTGGATACTCACTTTTTACCCATTTTTGGCGATGAGTGATCAGATATGCCACGACAGGTATATATTTGTTTGATTCGGCGAGATTTCTCTTTCAAATCAAGCGCAAAACAATAAGAAGACTTGGTTCTTTCCTTTTGTTTGCTTTGCCACGACTCGCCGTAGATCTGCACGGAATCGTGTGAATCGGAGCGACAAACGCGTAGTTGGGTCGTGAAGTATTGGCCGACTGCTGAGCGCGCGTGCTGCCGATTTTTTTCTTCCCGCCTGCGTGCTGGAAGATAGAACCTCAACCCTGACAGCCGATATTTATTCCCACCGCAGCTTATATATCCGTGAACCTCGTTGGTTTCTTGAATGACCTACAGTACGATAACTACTAATGAACAATGGTTTGCTATCAAACACGTTCTATTTAATATACACGAAGTAGTGAAAACACTCCCTGTCCTGAAAGAAGTCCTTTTATCCGTTGCGCCATCCCACGATCGTACACATACAGCCTGTCAACTCGCCCAGCGCCTTTTCAAAGCAATTGAATACTGATATACAGAGCGTTTCGAACTATGGAGTATCACGACATTTGCACGTCCTCGTCAATTGTCGCTGAGGAATCCTGAAATGGCTGGACGCCATCTCTGGTATAGGATTCACTGATCATTTAGCAGTTAGTACAGCTCGATCCAAACTGCGGGCTGGTTTGAAACTCATACCTCATATCGTCATCATACACGTCGTCCAGCGTTCGCCGTAGATTGGATTTCCGTTCGGTAGCTGGTTCTACCGACATTTCTGCCTCAGCCAGAGTCTCGTAGGTCTAGTCGGTTAGTATAAAACATGGAGTATGCGTCGGCAAGATGTCGTACTTTGAGCTGTACAAAAGTTAGTTCGTGCACAAACAGGGATACAGGAAATGAGAACACACTTTGAACTTGATTTCGTCGTCCAGAGCAATACAGTACCGGTGCGACTGGACGTACTGTATTGAGCGAATGATATCCCAGCTGTTGTGACTGTGAGCACCGTTCTGCGGGAACATGAGCAAGCGTGTACATACCCGTTCGATGTCATCATGTAGGATGCCACGATGGCCGCACTCGCTTCGTTTCCTGTTTCACAGCAAACCAAGACCGAGCCATATGGCCGTGCAGCGTCGATAAGTTCACGAGCTTGCCGAAAGGCGCGGATCAGAGGCACTTCGGCGAGATTGTACGTCTGGAACTCTGACCTTCCGCTGAATCTGTTTTTGACGACGTACCAGAGCGTCGGAGAGGACATGCTGAGGATGAGCCGGATATTGTTTGAGCGCAAGAAGTCATCGTCACGGGTGATGGAGAGCGGACCAAGCCAAAGATAAGGGGTGATCTGCTGCGCCATGCGCCTGCTCTCGTAACGCCATTCCTGGGCGACCACGGGGTCTGTGAAGAAGCATGGCGGGACCAAGATGCGGGGAAAGGAGGGCGCTTTGGACCGTTCGAGCGCAGGAGAGGACACCATGATAGCTAACTAAAAACACACAGAAATCCAGACATAGACTGCGGATATGGATCGAGACGGATCGAGGCGCGTTGAGTTCACCGGCTCGAGGCGCGCAGGACGCGGGATGCGGGGAGGAGGACGCGTGCGCGCGTGCAATATGCGCGTAGCCGACGCGTTAAGCTAACTAGCAAGTCAGCCCTGAGTCAGCAGTACCGGCACCTCAGTTGCTGACTTGCCGGAAACGGCACGGGCGGCGGGAAACGCGGCGGTGCGAGCGGTGACGTCGGTTTCCAAACTGTTCCACGGCCGGGCAGTGCCGGGTAACGCCGGGTAAAAGCCGCGGAACCCGCACTCGACTCTTCTCCGCCGCGCACGGGAAATTTTTCGTCGGCTCTGTATTTAGTTCTCGCCTCCCCCATCCCGCCATCGCCACTCCCTTCCCCCTTCCTCATCGCCCTTACCGCCTTCACCGCCCTGTCCATTTTCACATCGTCATCCACAATGCTGGCCTCGCGTTTTGCCCGCTCCGCCATGCGCTCCGTACGTTGCCCCGCAGATCACGCGACTTCCCGATCGCCGCCGCCGCCGCCGCCGCCATCGCCACTGCTTCCTCAGACCGCAGCTCAGTCTGGAGCTCCCGGATAGCAGTGTCGTTGGGCTGCGTCTGTTCGTCGGCGTCGTCCGCACTCTATGATATCATCATGGAGCACCGTCGCTAACATCCTCGCAGACCAGCGCTAAGCGGTTCGCCGTCAACAGCACGTCCGTCATGGGCACCCGCTTCAACTCTGGCAAGGTCCAGGGCGCCGTCATCGGTATCGATCTCGGTACTACCAGTACGTCTCTCTAAATTTGCCTCTATTGCTTCTGAATACTAACACCTGCCACCAGACTCCGCCGTCGCTCTCATGGAGGGTAAGATCGCAAAGGTTCTCGAGAACTCCGAGGGTGCCCGCACTACCCCCTCCGTCGTCGCCTTCACCAAGGACGGCGAGCGGTTGGTCGGTGTCCCCGCCAAGCGTCAGGCTGTCGTCAACCCCGAGAACACCCTCTTTGCCACCAAGCGTCTCATCGGTCGGCGATTCGAGGACGCCGAGGTCCAGAAGGATATCAAGGCTGTTCCCTACAAGATTGTCAAGCACACCAACGGCGACGCCTGGGTCGAGGCCCGTGGCGAGAAGTACTCCCCCTCCCAGATTGGAGGTTTTGTTCTCAACAAGATGAAGGAGACTGCTGAGGGCTACCTTGGCAAGCCCGTCAAGAACGCCGTCGTTACCGTTCCCGCCTACTTCAACGACGCCCAGCGTCAGGCTACCAAGGACGCCGGTCAGATCGCTGGCCTGAACGTCCTCCGTGTCGTCAATGAGCCCACTGCTGCTGCCCTTGCCTACGGTCTTGATAAGGAGAGCGACCGCGTTGTCGCCGTCTTCGATCTTGGTGGTGGTACCTTCGATATCTCCATTCTTGAGATTCAGGGTGGTGTTTTCGAGGTCAAGTCCACTAACGGTGACACCCATCTTGGCGGTGAGGATTTCGATATCGTTATCGTCCGTCAGCTCGTTGAGCAGTTCAAGAAGGAGAGCGGTCTTGACCTCGGTGACGACCGCATGGCCATTCAGCGTATCCGTGAGGCCGCCGAGAAGGCCAAGATTGAGCTTTCGTCGACCGTCTCGACTGAGATCAACCTTCCTTTCATCACCGCCGACGCTACAGGCCCCAAGCACATCAACACCAAGCTCACCCGTGCCCAGTTCGAGGGCATCGTTGACCCTTTGATCAAGCGCACCGTCGACCCCGTCAAGAAGGCGCTCAAGGATGCTGGTCTTTCTGCCTCCCAGATCGACGAGGTTATCCTCGTTGGTGGTATGACACGTATGCCCAAGGTCACCGAGACTGTCAAGCAGCTTTTCAACAAGGACCCCGTCAAGTCCGTTAACCCTGACGAGGCCGTCGCCATCGGTGCCGCCATCCAGGGTGGTGTCCTCTCCGGTGAGGTCACTGACATTCTCCTTCTCGATGTCACTCCCCTTTCCCTCGGTATCGAGACCCTTGGTGGTGTTTTCACCCGCCTGATCACTCGCAACACCACCATTCCCACCAAGAAGTCCCAGGTCTTCTCCACTGCCGCTTCTGGCCAGACCTCGGTCGAGATCCGCGTCTTCCAGGGCGAGCGCGAGCTTGTTCGCGACAACAAGCTCATCGGCAACTTCACCCTTTCTGGCATTCCTCCCGCACCCAAGGGCGTTCCTCAGATCGAGGTCACCTTCGATATCGACGCCGACGGTATCATCAACGTCCACGCCCGCGACAAGGCCACCAACAAGGATGCTTCCATCACTGTTGCCGGCTCGTCTGGTCTTTCGGACGCCGAGATCGAGAACATGGTCAAGGATGCCGAGAAGTTCCGCGAGCAGGACAAGGAGCGTCGCGATGCCATCGAGGCCGCGAACCGTGCCGACAGCATCTGCAACGACACCGAGACTGCTCTCAAGGACTTCGAAGAGCAGATCGACAAGGAGGAGGCTGAGAAGCTCAAGACTCTCATTGCTGAGCTCCGTGAGCTTATCGCCAAGGCCCAGGCCGGTGAGGAGGTTGCTTCGGATGTCCTCAAGTCGAAGAGCGACGAGGTCCAGCAGGCTTCGCTCAAGCTTTTCGAGATGGTTTACAAGAAGAAGGCCGAGCAGGAGGGTAACTCTGGCTCGTCTGAGTCGGGCCCTGACTCGGAGAAGAAGGATTAAAAGTAAATAGCTGGGTTTTTTTTCTCTTCTTTGCTTTTTGGTTCTCTCTCTCCTTTCCTTTCGTTCTTTTTGGCGCGCCACCTTACGTTTAGTCTCTCTCCCTGTAATATATTTGACTTAGATTTAGGGTGGTGATGCTATCTTTGTAATATAATGTGATCTGAAAATAAAGCATTCTTTTATATCATATTTCCAATCAAGTTATATATTTACTATGTATAAGTAACCGAATTTGTGCAGATCACTTCGCCTCGAGATCAAGAAACTCGTTGCTTTGTAGACTTTGTGACGCACTGATCCAACCAACGACACCACCTTCAGTAGCATGAGGTTCTTCTTCCCCACTTTCGCTACCATTGCTCGCTACTGTTGCAGCTGTAACATCTTCCTTGTCACTTTCAACGTCACCCCATAATTCAATGTCGTCTCGCACACTCAACCGGCTGACGACAAGACATATTGACTTATCGTAGACCCAGAATCCTGTGTATGTTGTCCGCATATCTGCCTTCATGTCTTCGTCTTCTTCCTCCATTTCATCCAAATCAATACGGTCTCCCGCTTCCTGTGCGTCTTGAGGTACCGCGTCGTTCTTCGGCGACTCTGTATTCTGCTTGTCATTCACACTCGTGCCATCCTCATTTGCGCCGTCGTCCAGATCGATGATATCTTTCGTACTCCGCTTTGTAACTGTGACATTTGCACGTTTCCGTTTCCGCGGAATCAAATTGATCTCTTTCATTAGAAGCTCACTATCCGGTGAACTATCCTGCGTCAAAAACATTGTACAAGCCCACTTATCTACGCGATCCGTGATGGTATCACCCGCTCCCTTCGCCGCAGCTCCTTCTTTGATAATTACTCCATCTTTCCCACCCTGCGCCGTCGTGTTTGAGTCTGCATCTCTCGCACTGTCCTTGTCAGAAGCAGTCGGCAACACGCTCTGCGCGCGACTATCAGGTTTCGGCGTGTTATTGTCACCAATAACAGTTGCGACGGCGACTCCTTTTTCAAATCGTTTCTCACGCAGACGCTTGTATACAAGCGGTCTAATAGCAGCTATTATTGAGTGTAGTCGCGTTGGTATGCTATTTGTTTGTCCTTCATGACGAGTTGTGAATGGACTTGTGAAGTAAGCAATGTCGTCGTAGGAGCTGAAGAAGATGCGCGCAAGAATAGCGCGTCGTTTTGAAATGCGGATGTATCGTCGTCTGTAAAGATTAACAATAATCTAACACCCAAGTAAATCAAACTCACATTGATGGCATTATGTGTTGAAGAGAAGTTACGTTGAGTACAGTGAACCGGCGTTGATCCGCGGAGTTCGGATATTTCCCAGTTGGGAATAAATTCACACAGCGTGCACATGCTTCCTCTCTTGGTGGATGGCAGAGAATCTCGATCATAACTACAAGCCAGGTCAAATGCACAAGCATACGTTAGCTATAGATTATTTTATTAGTACTATAAATTAACTGTCATACTTTTACTGTACACCCAACAACCAACCAACATCCAAAAGCAGTCCAATACGTAAACGAATATATATATAAATGTCCAACCCAGAATCAATCCTCCATGCACCATACTTCAGAATATGTAATCTATGTACGTATATACCTCGTCTTCCAACTTCTATCACTGTAGCTGTTTCCCTGTCTCTTCATCGAAAAACATCCGCGGTGCTTGCTCTTCGATAACCTGATACTGCGGTTGCTGCCGTCTTGTAAGTACTTCCGTCGGCGGCAAGTGTCCCGGTGTCAAAATGTACAAGTCACAAGCCTCCACAAGATCGTACGAGCTGTCAAAGAATTCTTGCACTAGATGTCTGTCAGTACTTGTTCATTGTATTCACTGACAGAAGCTTCTCACCTGAGTAGTTCGCCTTCTCTAGGATCGACGTCACGGTAAATAATTGCGCTGACGGGTACTCAATCGGAGGCGGTGTCTCGACCTTCACGCCTCCACTTCCAGCAATCGAGCTATACAGTGGTCCTTGCACTGAATTCCGCATACTTTGTCTCGACGACGTTCTGCTTGATTTTGCCAAAGGGTCGTAATTCCGAACGAGAACAGGTTGGCTGGCGCGGCGTCGTAAGCTTGCATCATCTTTCAATGCCCCGGCTGGTGAGCCGGATGGTGAGTCGCCTGGAGACTCTGTTGGTGTCAGTGTTGAGGTCGACGTGGCTGAGCTGTTTGTTATCGATGGCGCCGATGAAGATACGTGACCGTGACGCGCGCTCGTTGAAGTTTTGATGTCCAGATCTGCAACTGCAGTAACAAACGATGCATCAGAAACACTTTCAGACCGTGCTGGAGAATGAAAAGTTGGCGTAGAACTACTAGGTGACAATGCAACAGGTGCAGGCGAGGCCATTGGCGAACGCGCAGTTGCGAAAGACGAAGCTGTTGATCGAGATGGCCTTTGCCGAGCCAAGCTAGCGGAAGATGATGACGTTGATAATGGCACAGCTTGAGCAATGGACGTGGCAGCACTGGAGTCATGAGTATCGACAACGCCGGAAACCTCGGCTACAGCAGTGTTCTGAAAGACCTGAGATGACCGCTGATGGCCGCGTCGAGCTGGTTGTGATGGTAAAGTTGTAGATGAGGAGTTGTGTGACTGTGCTTGCAGCTGAGCTTCTTGAATTTGCTTCGAGAGCTGTGATGGAATAGTGGTATCCTGAGATACCGACGAAGTGGTTGATACCGACCGTCGCGAACTAGAAGACTTTGACGACGTTGACGATTTGCGCGACGATGTTCGCCGTAAACGCGGTGAGCTCGCAATCACGCGTGCTGTTTCTTCTGATATCGTACTATTTCGCTTGCGTTCTTGTGGCTGCTGTTGTGGTGGTGGTGGCGGTTCAGTCTCCACCGGCATGAAAAACTCACTCGTTCCGCCGAGGGCGAGGAACGGGAAAAATGACGACGCGGACGCAGAGCGACCCATTTTTGAAGCTGGTCGAGCCTTCAGAAGAAGGCGTTTTCTGTATAGTCGCCGTCAACAAGCTTCACAGATACAAACAAAAGGTGAACAGGCAGCAGAACAAGGGTTGATAGAGCGCATGAGACACAAACTCTCTGACTGACTGACGATCGAGCGGACGGAGTTTGGGAAGTTCTCTCGGACCGGTGAGAACGATGGATTACGAATTCGTGCGGCTCTGCTGATAGTTATCACGGGTCTGATAACAGGCGTGTGACACCTGTCGCAAACGAGGTTTACGCATCCCCACAATAACAGCCGCTCAATCGCGCGTTATCGACCCGGCTCCCCGACATGCGGATACTTGAACAGCAGTCTACTAGCATTGTAAATCGCCGGCTATCTCGACATAAAATGGGCTCCAATGCTCGACTATACATTTCATAGCCACTAACGAACAGTGGTGGTCATTTGCAGTCCCAGATAATGCGGCGTTCTATCCCACGCCCTCACAGCCGCTTCCTCACCGGTAAACGCGCAGTCAATGAACTCGCATTCACACCCACCTGGCACCATTGGAGGTTCATCAAGCCTACAAGATACAAATACTGCCTTCCGAAGCTTCGTCAAATGCGTAAGATCAAGTTTTCCGGTGACCTTACTGTTCGCTCGCCTCGGCTGGATATCGGAGATCCACTCAAGTCTTAGAAACTCCAAATTCGGCACTGCACGACCAAGAAACATGTTGAACAGCGTTTCGACAGGCAAGTTTCGCAAACTCTCCTCTGTCAAAATCCATGGCAAGCTCATGTTTACAAGTTCACATTTATAGAGCTTGCCAGCTGTAAGACGGGTCAGGTTGGGAAGTAGAAGCTTTCCAGTGTCATCCTGGTATCTGAATGCAACGCGAATGAGGAGAACGAGCAAGTTATTTGGCAGCGAGATCTCCTCAAGCCTTCTCCACGGCTCTGCATACTGCACTCCACATTCAAGAATCTCACGAAAGACAATACGGATATTCCACCCGAATGCTACAGACGTGAGATTTTGCAACATCGTCGCCGCTTCGGCGACAATAGGCGGCACATCTCGTACTCTCAAAACGTAGTGATCGCCAGATCTGTATTCACGCTTTTTCACATATTGCATGTATGTTGGATTCCGCGCAGTTGTCCAAACCAGTAGATTATTCCAGTTGATATCGCGCGCCTCGGCCCGCGCATAGCGACGACGCACTTTGGCGCGATCGGGATCAATTGTGTTCATCGGTGAGCTTTGATAGTTCAGCAAGATCGTGTGCACATGGCCCTTTGCCTTTATAATGTACTTTGCCAGGGAGGTCATTGGCAAAGTAACCCACGCAGTCGACCATGTCCCAGTCGTCTCCTCCCATGTGAGCATCTTTTCCGCCGCATCTCTGAAATCAAGATACGAAAACGCAAACGGGTTCTTCTCAATGTACTGTGCAACCTCAGAGTTCCATAGTTTACTCACGAGTCGCAAATCTTGAATAAACGGGTACGGCAAGTGCGTGAGAATCTCCTCAAACAGCTCAGGCGGAAGTCGGATCAGTGGATCCAGCGTCACAGGTCGGTCACCGTCGTCCTCCGCCATGTTGGGTAGTCATGTTCAAGTAAAGAAAAAGCAATTGAGACTTGGTCTGCTTTTTCTGTCAACTTCACAGACGTGAACTGACGCCTGAGTGAGCCGGTGCAGCTGGGTCTGACGGTTTAACCACGCGGTCCTCGCGGGCTTCGCTTATGATGGCAGGTTATCTTGATACTGCTTACTTCTCCATTGTGAGTCTTTTGTACTGCGATGAGCAAACCGCTTCACGTTGCAACTGACGGGGAGAGTCACAACTTCTATACCTGACTACTTCACGAAGTCTTCTATTGTATCAAACTAATGTACACATTCCGGGACTGGCATGATGATGAAAGTTACATCTTCACTTCGTTCGCCGGTACTTGGTCGTCTGCCCATTCTCCTCGCCGTCACTTTCACTCTCATCTGCATCGACAAATCGATCAGGCACCTCATCCGCAACATGGACTCTTTCCTCGCCCTCGACAGCACCTGTAAAACTATCAACATTCTCCGCCGTGATCCATTCATGCCCCGGTCCAAAAATATCATCACGATTACGGATAACAGTCACAGAGTCTGCCTCGTTTTCACGTACTGCTTCGTCATTCTCATCGTCACTGGAGTCTGGATCCGGATTCAACGCCGAGCAGTCCGACAGTGCACGGAAAATGGCATTCGTATCAAACTCCTTCGCGGCAGCTGTATCTCCTTCGCCGTAAATTGAAATCTCCAGCACGTCTTCAAATCGCCCACCTTCTTCATCGTCGTCGGCATCCACATACCCCTGATCCTCGCTCAAGTCCTCACTGTCAAATTCACTTCCATCCTCCTCTAGCTCCCCTTGCTCCTCCTCAGTAGTCGTTCCGTTATGGACTTCTCCGCTGTGTGCTAATGAGTCGGTAGTTGTGAAAGGCACGCCTTCAAGTTGCATGTACACCGACAGATCTGGATTTCGCTGTACAGCATGTACAGTTATAAAGCTATACGGTATTGCAATTCCTGAGTTCCGGCTCGGTATGAAAATTATCAAGTTCCTAGATAAGTCCGGGATTTAGCTTAATCTCAAGTCGTCAACCTTCAATCAAGAACTTACGCTGAGGTCACAAACACGCTTGCCAAATCTGTCTCCTCGTCAAGTGGCGTATTTCCAAGCCCTGAGATTACCGTACCCGCAGGTCTCACTGTGATTTTCTTCCCGGATCCATGGTAATGCAGCACCGGTTGCTGTGTACTAGAGGCGCCGTCTTCTCCCATGCCATTGTCTTGCGCAACGACATTGTCAGACGGCTCCGCCTGCGGTTGCCGAAATGAGTCCGCAAGAGGTAGTGAATGCAAAACTGCTAATTCCATCGTCAAATATACCTAGATTCCCTCGTCATTCAGCTTGGTAGCATCGTGTGCAAGCAAAAATGTTACTGACTTTGAGACTGAATCGCGATCGATCCGTGGGGAAGATTTTGAGGGGCATCTCTGACTTATAATTAGAGTTTCATTACGGAGTACTAGGTTTGAATTCTTAATGTGATTATATTGTCATTATCACCTTCTTCGCGTATTACTTTAAAGAAAAAAGAATGCTTTTGTGTTTTAACATCCTTGATTTCTCTCACTCGACGCGTAAAACGCGTAAATATGCTGTGTAGGTGGCTCGTTGCTTTGAATATACAAATTACCGTATTGGGACGCGTTCTCTTACACGCGTGGCCCGTTTCGCAATGAGCGAGACACGCGCGGCCCAAATACAACACGACGCGCACGTCTCTTCTCCCGCTCTTCCCTTCTCTTTTTCCCCATCGATTCCCACTACTGCTTACTGCTTCTGACTCGCGCCCTATTCTCACGTACTTACTAGCTGGAGTATCATATTTCGTTCGAGATGTGTTACGGCCTGCTGCACTCTTGTCCCGTTTGGACTTTGTCAAGCGTCGTCTTCGCCGGAGATACGCAGTGTCGGGTCTGCGCAGCCTCAGTAGGGGGGCAGCGCGCCTGGCTCTGTGCGATCATTATCTCTGTGGTGTTGAACGCGCTGACGATCCTAGGTATTCGCTTTGCGTCTGGATCGTTGGCGGCCGCATGGATTGTTTTCCTTGCGGTCCAAAGGGCGTGCGACTTTGTTCCTACTGGTATATATGTGTGTGAAGCAACGGAGTTTATAGCGCCTGAAGAAGCCCCTGCGTCTGGTAATCGATTGCGTCCTTCGACAGCTCCCGGAGAGTCAGGTTTGCGCGTGTCTCGTGTTTTGACCGACACAGGCAGCGACGCCGTGCCTTTGACAATCCACCCCTCCCCCGAGTCCGCAGACGTGCTGCCTTGTTTAGATCCCGGTTTCACCGGCAGGTGCACATCAGCGACTCACCCTTCGTCTCGACACCCACAGCCATTATGGCAACCGTTGAGCGAAGGACCCCGTCGACCCGTACGGCCCTTGAGGCGCTCGTCGGACGGGGAACCGACGGATTCTGTGATTAGCGGATTTGATAGCGACGACGCTGATGCTGATTACGAATCATTTTTGGTTCAGTTCCTGGATCAGGCAGACGCAGAGACTCTGAGACTTGCAGAATTGATTGTTCAGCATGATGATCTGATCGACCGACAGCGATGCGGGATGGCGGACCCGGCGTTGCTCGCCATGAAAGGATCACTACAGCAGGACATATTACGCAGGTTCGAGCGTGTGATTGCCAACGAAAGGTTCATTACTAGGTTGCGACGTCTCCAGGATCAGCAGATGGAACTCAGGCAGGACAGTAGCCTTCGAGTATCCGGTCAAGCAAGAGACGGACAACTCAGCGTGAATGGTGCAGAGAGTTCTTTGAATCGTCATGTCAATCAGATAGGGCTTCGGTCCGGTCAGCAAGTTGGTGGTCAAAGAAGTGTGAGCGAGAGAACTTTGGATCGCCATGTCAGTCAGTTGGAGCCCGGGCGGAACAGCAGCCTTCGAGTCTCCGGTCAACAAGTTGGTGGTCAAAGTGGTGTGAGTGGAGATGAGAGAGATGGTGCATCAGTCCAACAAAGTGACGTATCAGAGCAACGTTTCGTGCAGGGTAGAAGCGCAAAAAAATCAACTCAGCAATATCGTGCATCAGTCCAGCAAAGCAGCGCATCAGAGCAGCGTTCCATGCCGGAAAGAGGTGCGACAAGTTTGAATACTGTATCAGCAGAAGCAATCGCAGATGCCAACGAGATTCTCAAGCTATTCAATGAAATTTTTGAACGACAACACGTGTTTCATGCGATTTTGAAACGAAGAGCTTTGGAGATTAGCCAGGACGCCGACATGCGTTTGCTTCAGAAAGCAGATCTGAGCACCCAGGTTGAAGAACTTCGACGTCAATACTCAGTGTTCTCAAAAGGCGTGGATGCCGTTACTATTATGTTTGCGAAGAATGAGCCTTATCTTCGTTTCTTGGCTTCTCGGCTGCAATCCCAGTTTGAAGCTCAATCAAGTCTATCTCAAGCCAACCAGGATGCGGACGAATCTGCAGATGTGTGGTATGACTGTGAAGAAGGATTACCTGTCAATACCGTCGATGATGAATCGAGCGATTTGTCAATGCCAGACGAATTTCAGCTTTTGCCTCAATCTGTCGCAGATGAACACGACGTGATAGAGATAACGGCACATATTGATTCAAGCGTACCAACACTTGACGCTTCAGAATCAGATGCGACAGGAGATCATTCAGCGAACTTACACGAAGGTTCAGAATCGCAGTCAGTTCACTCAATAGCGGTTGCCGAGCCGCTTGATGCATCCTTGTTCAATGCAAGTACAGCCTTTGCAGTGCATGCAGATACGTCAGATATACGTGAGACGATAGGCTCTGAAGGTATGATATGTATTGTCGCTTTCATTGAAGTTGGACTAACAAACTAAGATAATGATACAGAACTGATCCGGTTTTCAGAAGTAGCTGCTTCACGTGATTATCAGGATCTTGGTTATGCAATTTATGCTCACGGCGCTTTCGATGAGAGCGCGATCGAGCAGTTCAATGAGAGCGATGACAGCGATACGTCAACTGTCAAGTACGATGATTCAGTCAGCACCATTCGTCCCATGCGTGCTGATACCTCTGATGCGCTAGATTCGGGTGCAGTGGATGATGTGCAACTTACTCCAGTAGCAAGCGAGCTGATTGAGAGAGACATGCTTGAGCCAGCTGCTGCTGTCGAGGAGGAGGCTTTTCATTGTGTCACGGAGTGGCACGAATACGAGACCATTGATGCAGTTCTACTTGAAGATCAATTGCGTGACACTGACGGTCAAGTCGCGCGCACAACAGATCAGGACGTGGACTCCGTTTCAGTGACTGATGCATTTACGTCAGGCGCATTGACCAGCGGTCATTTTGCCTTTACGCCAGACGAGCGTAATGAGGCATGTGCTTCGTTTGAACAGTGGTTCGATGACGAAAACGAAGACGAAGACGACGACTCATCGTGCGACATGAGTATCGACTATGGTATGTGAGATCGTTCACAGTTTCATGCACGTTACTGATTCAGTTTAGATTACGGTTTTGGTCGCATATATTCGAGTTCTGAGTCTAGTCTTTCATCATCTGATATGAGTATTGTCGAAGGTATGGCACACACTCGTGTTCAATGGAAAATGCTAATCAGGAACAGATGAGACACCTGGGCGCATTATATATTCACGCTCTCAGTATGATTTCGATGACTGCTACGCATTTGACAGTCAGAACCGCGACAAGATTGCCGATGTATCAGAGGTACGTGCTTCTTGCACGTATGATGATGCGGAATCGGACAAGTATCCAGGCAATGCTTCTTTTGCGAAAGAGGGCTATCCTCAGGCCCTTGAGAATCATCAGATTGTGAGGAACGTACAAGACCACTTTCATCAGCGAAAACCTGAGATAGAAAGCGATCTTGTGCATTCAGAAAGTACTTCACAAAAGCATTGTGAGGACACCGCAGTTGCAAATGACAGTATTTTGCAGGCATGCGAGAATCATCAGATCATGCATGACGTGCAAGAGCACTCTTACCAGCGAGAAGCTGAGCAAGAGGTTAATTTTGCGCATTCAGACAGTGCTTCGCAAGGGCAATCTGAGGAAAGTGCGATTGCGGAACGAGATTGTGCGCTGTCGTGTGAAACCCGCCAGATCGTGCAAAATGTGCAAGACTATTCTGATCAGCAAGAGTCTGAGCAAGAATGCCATTATGCGCATAATGATTTGGATGAGCAACTAAGTGATGCTTCTTCCGAGCAATGTGAGGACAAAGCAATCACGTTTCCTTCGGCGAAAGAATATGACATGCAGAAGATGCATATTCAAGAGCGGGATCCTGTGCAAGAGACTCATTGTGCGCGTAAAGAGTTGGGCGAGAATTCTGACAGTGCTTCTACGGAGGAAAATTTCTTCCAGATGCATGAGATCCGTGATATTGTGCAGAACATGCAGGATCCACCCTCTTCTCGGCATGAACCCAAGAAAGAGAGAGGTATTGCACTTTCAGATGGTGCTTTGCAAGAACATTGTGAGGACAATGGGATTGCGGAAAGAGCTCTTACTCAGTTGCGTGAGATTCGTGAAATCGTGCAAATCGTGCAAGATCACTCCTATCAGCGAGAGGCTGAGCGTGAGAACGATTCCGCGTGTGATGAACTGCATTATGACCCAGGCAGTGCGACACACGAGCATTGTGAGAATGACGCGATTCAAAAAGAAAGTGTTACGCATGTGCGCGGAGGTTCTGAAACTGTGCAAAACGTGCAAGATCGAGAATCTGAGCGAGGGAGTAATTCCGTGCATTTAGACAATTCTTCTCCAGAGCATTGTCAATCCAGTGCGATTGCAGAAGTGGCTCTTTTGCATTATCGTGACAATCATTTGCAACAAATACAAGATGTGTATTTCCCTCAGAGAGAATCTGAGCAAGAGAAATGTCGTGCGCATGATGAAGTGGATGAGCATTCAGAGATCGCTTCTGATGAGCATCATGAGAGCAGCGCAGTTGCAGACTCTCCAGCTAAAGCTGGCTACTTGCAGCACCAGCAGAATTGCGAGCAAGAGAGCAAAGGTGTGCATAACGAGCCGGATAAGCATTTAGACAGTGCTTCTCCAGAGCATGGTATGGACCATGGTATTCCGGAGGAAACTTATACGCAAGCGCGTGAAGAGCACGAACCAGTATCTGATGATTCGCGTACTTGCCGTCATGTGCGATTTCAGCAGGATTGCGAGCAAGAGAACCTTGGTGTGCATGATGAGACGGATAAGCATTTAGACAGTGCTTCTCCAGAGCATGGCATGATACATGGTGTTGCGAAAGACACTCTTATGCAAGCGCCTGAAGATCACGAACCCGTATCTCATGATTTGCGTACTTGCCGTCATGTACGATTTGAGCAAGAGTTGTACTCGCACTCGCGATCATACCATGTGTACATACGGAATCGATCAATCGATGAATTTGAATACCCGGAAGAATCGACCCGTTCTTCTTGTCCAATAAGGCATATCCCAGTCAGGAGACTTATACCCGAAGAGCTTTGTGAGACTTTACGACCATCGGTAGCACCAGTGCCGCCGAATCCGTTAAGACGTCCACCGAGATCTTGGTTAGCGTATTACACGTCCGGAATTCGGTGGGACGAGTTGGCAGAGGGGTTTGAAGACGTTTCTCTGGATTCACCTTCCGGAAAAGCTGATCTGACGAAATCGAAGAAGATTTTCAAAGACTTGAAAAGCTCCGTTGACAACATGGGGAGCTTTTTTGGTCGCTCGGTTTTCGGCTTTGGAAAAAAGCAACGGATGATCACTCCGAAGCTAAAAAATTGAGTGAATCTTTGCGAGAAAGGATTGTCTATAGTCGTGAGTAACTTTTTTTTTGGAAAATCTATTCATTTATTTGGAAACCGAACTTTTACTGACTTGAACGCAGCTGCAAAGGGATCTATTCTAATCCGGTGGTCTTGAAACAGAGGAGACAGTTTCGGTATTGGTGCTCTGGACTACGGGAGCGGCGCGTCGCTGCAAATCGTTGTCCAGAGAAGACGCCGATACCGCATCTTTCGAGAACATGCTATCTTACACGGATAGCTAGTCATCTGTTCTCGAAAGAGGCTGTCGAGAGCCCGCACTCCCTCGAAAGAGCGCAAAGGCAGCGTTGATACCCTAGCTGCCTTTGTAGCCTCGAGGACGGCAATGGACACGGTAGCCTGGTTGATCGGAGCAGCGGCGCCTGCTTATGGTTGACCAGGGTAGACTGCCGGTGTCTATTCTTTGGAAAACGGGTGGTGGTCTCGTTCCCAAAGAATGCCGTTGCGGGTTCACCTCGTGGGCATGGGTGGATGGTTGGTGAAGAATGTTGGTGATGGTGGAGCGTGGAGTGGCTGTGGTAAGAGAGGCTGAGGTAACTATGATGATCAGGAATTTGCAGTGATTATTTGTGATTGAAGGGATGAGATGTAATGTAATGATCGAGAATGTCTGTTAATTAAGCTGATGAAAAGTAAATAGTCTGTTGTATCAATCAAGACACTATGTATCCAACTAAGTATGTTCCGGCGGCTCCATTGGCCGCTCATATCAGCATGGATAGCAAGTTTGCACGATTACGTCTGATATCTGCATGTCTTGTCAAAATAAAAGTGGAGAAAGTTGCTCAATGACAACCATGAATGTTCCGAGGGCTTGACTCTGCAATTTTGGATTTACTCCCGTCTAGAAACCCTTCAAGATTGTAGCACCCGGTGGCACAATTGCAGACCTTGAACCCGAAATCCATGTATCCGTCTACCCAAGTCGCACTACTCACAGCTCAAACTCCGCAACCTCTGTCTCCAAAAGATCCCATAACCGCTTCCCTGTCTCACCAGAAGCAATTCCGTCTGCAATATCCCCTCGCGGAGAACCAAATCTACCCCATGGAATAATATACGACCCATTCTTATCTTCTGGGATCTCAGCAAATCCTCCGAATATTTCTGTATATGCGCCGTAAATAGGGTGCCATGAAAAGAGGTTCTTCTGCGTGTTAGCGAGATATAAAAGTTTGCGCGTCTTTGGTACTTACACCAAGCTTGCGGAGCCATTGTGGTCTGTTCTCTTGCATTCCTGATACCAAATGTCCAGGATTCATAGACTATTCTGCGTTATAGCTTCCACCGACATATGCTAAAAAATGGACGACTTACAACGCTGATTACGCCCTGATCACCATATCTCTTTGTAACCTCGCTGGCCAGTATAATGTTTGCAGCTTTACTCTGCGCGTATTTCAGCATCTGATTTCCCTTTGATTTTGTGAAATTGATGTCATCCCATTGCACACCTTGAGTTGGTGAAACCAGGGTTGCATCTGATGCAAGCCAAATAGTTCGAACCTCGCCTTTGTGACCCTTATGTTCACTTTCCTTGGCACTGCTAATCAAAATCGGAGTAAGTAGTTTGTTGAGCAAAAAATGTGACACTACGTTGGTACCCCAGTGCAATTCGTAGCCTTGGACTGTCGTAGAGATAGTTGGATGACCCATTACACCAGCGTTGTACCACACGGTATCGAGACGAGTGATCTGCGACAGAAGAAGTTTTACCGCCGCTACTACTGAGTTCAAATCCATAAGATCCATCTTCAGAAGACGGAGCTCGCCTGCGGTTTCACCACTTTCATTTCCAACGGGCGTGGACTTGATGTATTCAACCGCCTTATCAAACCGCTCCTGTGAACGAGTACCGATATACACGACCGCGTTTTTCCAATATAGCACCCTTGCAGTTTCTTGTCCAACGCCGGATGTCGCACCAGTGACAAGATAAACCTGAGCGCATCGTTAGAGCAATTGACCAATATTGTCGATGATGAGTTGTTCAAACCTTGCCAGAGAGATCAGGTAGGTCTTCCTCAGTAAACCCAGGTTTAGGCGGTGCTATCTCGGTTATGAATTGCCTAACGGGATATATCATTTTCATTGTCTAATCTTTATCAATTGTCTATGTGTCCTGAGTTATTTCTTGCCTCATAGAGCAAAGCATGGCGGATCGAAATGCAGCCAGTGGAAGCCCGATTGGGACATCGGAGACATCGGAGACAATTGAGACGATGAGCTTTCGCAGGGACGGCCGGGTTTGTGAGGGGATTGCTTTGCCAAATAACTATCGCGTTCAAATCAATAATTACAGCGTTGCGCACATTTTCTTCGGCAATTATTTAAAGGGCGTTCCGTGACTTGAACGGAGCTTCTAATACCGTATGTTGAAGATGTGTGTCCTGCTTGTTCGTATTATAGGGACACGTGAGAGTTTAATTTTACAGAGAGACGTATAATAACGCTGAAATTCTCGGCGAAAGCAAGTCCCGTAAGCCCTGTATACCTCCATTTGAAGCTCAGCTCAAAAGTTGGACGCAAATGAGATTGAGAAGGTGGAAAAGCTACCGTAGTCCAGTAGTTACGTGAAGTGCGGAGGAAGTGCGCCCCACAGGTAGTTCGAGCCCCTCTGCTCACTAGAGCATAAGCTAGAAAAAACGAATGCTTGATCCGACCTCCACTGATCGACTGGAATAGACGATTTGAGGTCTACAAGTTGCTGGAGAAACAGAAGCAAGTGTTTGACGCACTTGCATATTATTTTCAAACAGATCAAAATGGCAGATTCGGCAGATGGCGATCAGCTGACTGACAACATCGTCTCGGAGCCGCTTGATCTTGTGCGTCTGTCGCTTAGCGAACGGGTGTTTGTCAAACTAAAGGGGGACAGAGAGCTTCGGGGCCGGCTACACGTGAGTGAATCTGGAAGAAGAGTCTGTGGAGCAAACTAACGTGATGATGGTAATAGGGCTATGACTCACATTGCAACCTGGTGCTGTCAGATGTTGAGGAGACTGTGTACATCATGGATGACGAAACCGAGGAGTTGAAGGTATGCGAGAAATAACTCATGCGCGATCTACAGAAGAAGACTAACTCAAGAATAGACAATCACAAAGCAGAGTGAAATGCTTTTTGTGCGAGGCGACGGTGTTGTGCTCATTAGCCCACCACAGGCATCATGATTACATTGGGGACGGCACAGTGAGGATAGGGAAGGAATGATTGTATAGCGTTGATTTGGATACAAAGCCGTCGTGTATAGTGTACGATTAATACAGGATTTTATTTTGCCGGCGTCAAGAAAATGGTAGTGATCATCTGAATGCAGCGGAATGATCCAATGCGTTGCTATACACGAGCTACAGTACATTAGCGACGAGATTTTGATACATAACAAAAGTGTAAACTACTTCAATGATTCATAGATCATTTGGCTACTCACCTATTTCAATGATTCATAGACCATTTGGCTACTCACCTATTTCACTGCATGCTTTTTTTGAAGGGAAGGTCTCTGTGAAAGACCGACAGAATTACGAATGGCGCCGAGTACGGAAATCGTATTGCTGCCATTTTATCTACTGAGATGCGTACACGAAAATATCACTTTAATTCTGTTGAAGAAGCTCAGTGTGATTGAAAAGCCAAAGCCGAGTTTTGTTAAGGAGCAGTATCATCATCGCTACGTACAAGAAGCTGCATGAGACTGCTTCGCTACAGACCAGGATTTTGCTGTGATGCCAGTCATCGCGCATTTGAAACAGCTCATGCGATAGTAATGTCTACAGTCACCTGAAAACCGTGGCATGCACTAGAGCGGACGAAAGATGGAAGCTTCTAAAGTAAGACGAGTGTGATATGCAACGCCGTAGAATTTACACCATTGCAGCGAGATCCGCCATTGTGCTTGCCGAAAGTATGTATGCATGCTAAAGGCAATAGTTATGTGGCACACAACAGGGAGATGAGTAGAGATAGAGAGCCCACAAAGCAAAGAGAGTCATTCAGCTGCATAGTATGGATGATTCATAAAACTGGAATAGATAGGGCGCGGTCATATGGGGTGAGTCAGTGAAGGAGGGCCCCGGATCCGCATCGCGACGAACTCCCAAAGTCCCAGCCCATGTAAATACATGAACCGCTTCGCTCTGTATCCATGTGACGCTCACAGACAGTCCAACCACAAGCATCGCGAAAGCATTCAGACATATACCAGATCTCGAATTCTTCGATCTGTGACTGAATTTTTGCTTCGATACGACTAAGAGCATAGTATGACGAATCTCCGTTACATGTTATTACATTCGCACGATTGCTTCACTTTATCGCACCTATCCCGAATTTCAGTATAATTGCCACATCCGCGTTGAGAAAAAAACAAAGTAGGAAATAAAATCTCACGTATTAAAAATGACGTCTTTGAGAGAGTTTTCAGAGTATGTGCACAAACAGTCTACTCAGCAGCGGGTGGTCTCTGTGAAGACGACAACGAACGGCGGTCCAACTTCTGCAACGATACAGTCGATTCAGAACGAGCTTGAAGCGCTCGAATCTCTTACGCTGGACAGCACAAATCCGGGATCCAGAGAGAAGCCTGTTCCGTTTAAAGATATGATTTTGGATGTTGCGACGTATGGTGAGGAATTGACTGCGATGTTGAAACGGCTTGTCGAAGAGGGTCGCGGAGAATGCATGATCTCGCTCGTGCGCGATCCAGAGGACAAAGGCGTTCAACTGGAGCTCACAGAGGCAGAATACGACAGAGCAGTAGCAAATATCAAAAGTGTTTGTGAACGGCCGGAGCTGCAGTGCACTATGAAGGAACTTTACACAAGTGACGATTGTCACGATTGTCAGGACGCTGAATCGGGACAAAACACTATCAAGAATGGGGTTAAATATGGACAGTTGCTACTACGTGATCGCACAGCCACAGTGTCAGATTTGTTGGAGATCCGGGTCGCGGTCGTGGGGAATGTGGATGCAGGAAAATCAACACTGCTTGGCGTGTTGACCAAAGGCGGGCTGGACGATGGACGAGGCAAGGCTCGTGTGAATTTGTTCCGGCATAAACATGAGATTGAGACAGGACGAACGTCATCTGTTGGAATGGAAATTATGGGCTTTGATGCGAATGGAGTGGTCGTCGGAGCAAATGATGGATCCAGAAAGGCGTCTTGGAAGGACATTGTAACGGGGAGTAAAAAAGTAATCACATTTATCGATCTGGCTGGGCATGAAAGATACTTGAAAACCACGGTGTTTGGTCTTATGGGCGGGTCTCCAGGTATGTTATTTTTTTTGATTTATTTCTGTCGATTGGCTGTTATACTAACACATTTTCAGACTATGTTATGCTGATGGTTGGCGCAAATGCCGGCATGATCGGTATGGCCAAAGAGCATCTCGGTATAGCTCTTGCGCTGAATGTCCCAATTTTTATTTGCGTGACGAAGGTCGATATGGTAAGTGCCAAGCCATGATTTCTTGGATCCAAGTCCACTGACGATGGAATCTCCCAGTGCCCACCGAATGTGTTGCAATCGACGCTCACACAACTTGGCAAGATCCTACGATCAGCAGGATGCCGCAAGATGCCGATCTTTGTGAACTCGATGCGCGACGTAGCTGAGAGCTCGGCCAATTTCGTGTCCCAGCGAATCTGCCCGATCTTCCAGATCTCGAGCGTCACGGGCGAAGGTCTCGATTACGTGCGTAACTTTTTAAATTTGCTGCCGTTTTACGGTCAGTTTGATCCCAGCGCGGAATTTGAATTCGAGATCAGTGACACGTTCTCTGTCCCGTTTGTTGGTACAGTCGTGTCTGGTGTTGTTTCGGGAGGTGTCGTGCATGTCGGTGATAATGTGTACATTGGTCCTGACTCGCTCGGGCAGTTTACCGCAACGTCGATTCGATCGATTGAACGCAAGCGGCAAGGCGTTGAAGTTGCGAAAGCTGGACAGTCTGTTAGTTTTGCGTTGAAGAAGATCCGGCGGAAGGATGTTCGGAAGGGAATGGTTGTGCTTGCCAAGGGGGATGAGCCCCCGCGATCGGTGCGAGAGTTCGTGGCCGAGGTGTTGATTTTGCAGCACGCGACGACTATCAAGACAAGGTACCAAGCGATGCTTCACGTTGGGGCTGTTGCGCAGACGTGCGCGATCACAGAGCTCGATCGAGCGTACATCCGGACTGGAGACCGCGCCATAGTCAAATTCAGGTTCATGTTGCGACCGGAGTTTATCAAGCCAGGACAGAAGATATTGTTCAGAGAGGGACGAACGCGGGGACTGGGAGTGGTGAAGGAGGTGATATACGGGCTGTAGGGGCGGTAAAACGGCGTTGGTTTTAAATGGCGAATGGTATGGACTGCGGCAGGTTTGCGAATCGGTGGGTGGTGGTGGTGCAATTTGTGTAACTATGTATAACTGTATATTTGTTTGTTTAGGCCTGCGTCTGGCGCGCGTTCGTTACCCGAGAGTCCCCCGACTTCGCGGGGAATGTGCCGCGTATTCAACGCAGAACACAAAAGTACGAATGCGTCCAGTCACGAGTCACAATTACATTGCTCACGGGCTTCAATAGGCGTATATTGTAGCGTATATATATATATATATATGTATGCGCTTAAAGCCAATTTAAGGCAAAAATAATCCACGCACGCGTGTCGCGTGTCGAGCGCGTGTCGCGTGCGGCTGAGACCCGATTCTGGCTTTTCGGACGCGTCGACTGCACACAAAACACAAACCATTGGAATAACGCCAACGCATTTGTGCCTGACGCGTTCGAGAGTGTTGCACGCGACGCGTCAAAAATAAAGAGAATATGCAACGCGTGTTTTCAAATTTATGGACGCGTTCTCTCCTACTTTCCCACCTACGTTCTACACGGTTTCTTCGTTTACAACAACCACCTCTAAAATCACAAAACACAGTTCGCACAATGACTTCCTCTACTGAAATCGAGTCTCCTTCCAAGAAGGTCAAGGTCGCTACCGAGCCTGTGCTCATGGTCAAGCTGCTCTCCGACAAGGCCAAGGTACCCACGCGTGGCTCTGAGCTCGCTGCTGGCTACGACTTGTACTCCACCGAGGAAATGGTCATTCCTGCTCACGACCGCGCTATTGTCGCGACAGACATCGCGATCGCGCTGCCCGAAGGCACTTATGGCCGTGTTGCTCCCCGTTCTGGTCTCGGTACGTAGCACACTCATTCCTCGTGACGCGCCTTTTTTGATTTTACAATGCTTACAAGAATATAGCGACGAAGCACGGCATTCAAACCGGCGCGGGTGTGATTGACGCTGACTACCGCGGCCACGTTCGCATTCTTCTCTTCAACCACTCAAGCGTCGACTTCACCGTTCAGCCTGGTGACCGTATTGCTCAGATGGTTATTGAGCAGATCATTACTCCGCCTGCCGTGCAGGTCTCTGAGCTGCCTGACTCAGTTCGGGGCGCTAGCGGATTCGGATCTACTGGTGGCTTTGCGGGCGTGCCTCACGCTGCGCACATTGTTGAGGAGAAGAAGTAGAAGTGCTTTTTATCTGGCGTTTTGTTATGTGTTTTCTTTTTTTTTTTTGTTGTGCATGGTCGACTGTACATATCGCGTTAATAAACTACATACAGCGTGAAATGATAAAAGAACTGTACATATGAATATGTATATTGGTACATGTATATAATATAATGCCTACGCAGATACGAAACCATGCGACAGCGAGACAATCAAATACTCTACCGGGAACACTGGCTTTGCGTTCTCCTGTACCGCAACATTGTACTCATTCATGCGTCTGAAAAACACATCAGGAACGTATCGCGCGTCAGTCGAATCCTTGACGAGCATCAATCCTGGCGAAACAGACGGCTCAATAATGTCGGCTTGCACCATGGCCTCCGCTGTGTTTGATACTTGATACGCATTAATCTCGATCTCGCCCTTCGTGTTGCCTGAAATGACACACGTCACAAACTTTGACGAGTATTTACCAGACTCGCTCCATCGGGATGGCGATGGATGATTCGCTTGCATCGTCGCAGCAAATGTAATTTCAAGCGAGGAGAGAAAGTACGAATCGGCGTGGCGTTTGCAGATAACCGATCCGTCACCTTTGCCAGAGTCGGTGAGATCAGTGAAAATCACACCGACCTTGCGCAGTCCACGCGCAGCGAACTTGGCGTCCACTTCTGCCTCTTGCTCCCATGGCAGCGAAAGAGTGACTCCATCGATAGCCGTCATCTGTGGTGGCTCGTGAACTGCCTCCACAACCGCTTTGATACCAAGTGGAACCTCCGTGTACGGCTCATATCTGCCATACATATAACCAATTGCCTGGTTTCCCGTCGCACGCCAGTTATCGATGAAATCGTTGACTGTCAGTGAATTGCTAAACTCGACATGATCGACTATGCGGAATGCCTGAGTTTGCAGCGTGATTGCTGAAGGCTGACACTTGGAGCAGATACCAGCGGGCCAAGGCGGGTGACCTGACGGGCAGTTCTTTTTGACCCGGAAGTCGGCTTCAGTAAGCGGAGGAACGAACGATGAGGCAGCAGACGTGTTGGCATTCGCATTTGATCCCGTCGAGTTGAGCTTGACAATGTAAGAGTGAAATGACGGAAACTTGATACCGTTGTCTTTTAAATACTCTGGATCAAATGGCTCGAGTGGCATGCAGTAATCGCACATTCCTTTGTCTGAATGCCGACACATCTTTGGATCCCGCTTGCGCTGGATCTTGCCATCTTGCCGATCAAGAAAGTCGTCGACTGGATCCTGCTTCACCGTTTCCCACGGACTTTTGCCGTTGCTGTTTATCGTTGGTAGTCCGGGAATAGGGACTGAAAACTGGTAATTTGCTTCGTCTTCCGAAATGGGCTTGCCGTTCAATCGACCGACTTCTGTGTTTGCAGATTTTTGTGGTGCAGGAGGAGCAGGAGCGGCGGACTCGTCGTATTTAACAAATAACAAATCACCATGTCTTGTAACAATTAGTAAAGCTTCTCTTTGATGATTAGAATATACGCACTTGATGTTGAGCTCGGCCAATGACTTGCCAAAGAGTTGATAGACAAATCTCGACTCGCCGCCGGCAGGCTTGTCGGACAACTGGACAGTGTTGGCATCACAGGTTGGCGGTAGTTCAGCCAGCAGTCGCTCGCTCAAAACTTCAAAACTGTCGGTTGGCTCGGCCTGGACACGGTAGTTACCGTCTTTCCCACGGAATCGGATGATCTGGATTAGTTAGAGAGGAATTAATCAACTGAGTAATGACGCAATATACCATGATAAACGTAGGGTGGTTTAATGCAGAATGAGCTTTATGACGACAGCCAGCGTTACTTCAAAGTAGATGTACAATCGATGCAAGATGCGAGTGAAGAAGACAACAATGGATCAATGAGTACGGCGGATCATCAACGTCGACAGGATCACTGACGTCGGTCTCGATATGTTCTCGAAGGTGAGCGTGTGCAAAATGCAGACAAAAGTCCCAATCGTGTTGTAATTGGGCGCGTGGTACAACAGCCTTCAAAACGAACAGCCAAAGTCAGCAGTAAGCTGTTTAATAAAGGCAACGTCGCAGGTTTACACTGATTTTTGGTGCAGACGAGAGGAGACCTCTACACTCGCTACGCGCTGGATCGTGATTGTGCGGCAGTCGGAAACAAGCAACAGAACTTGGTTTGGCAATTTACTGGGGAAGCAGCTTTTGCGACAGAGGATCTAGTATTTCTGCATCTCATTGGGTCGCCGCCGTGAGAGGCAAGTTCGGATCACGAAAATAAAGAGGAACGACAAACAACGCGACGCGACGACAAGATGGCTGGAGTGACAGTGTACGCGCCAATTGCATACCTAGTGTTGCTAGTGGGCACGCTGGCCGTATTTTCGACGGTTTACCGACGGAGGAAAGTACAACGCCTGATGAACTTGAAGCCGTGGTTTCCTGACCACGTGCCCCGCGATGTCTACCTGGCGCTGAAGGCGCAGACCGTGCGGGTGCCCGACAAGATGTTTAAGGCCGCGCTTCTACGACGGGCAGCGGAGGATGTTCGTCGGGTGATTATGCTGCAGGAGACTAAGCCTGCGCTGGTGGACCTGCACGCGCGGGGAGCGGTGGGCGAGGATCTGTGGACGCGGTTTACGGCTGCGGAGAAAATCATGGACGCGGAGCTGTCGGAGTGCGCAGCAGAGGCGAACGCGCTGAAGCCGGGGTGGGCGCAGATCATGTTCCAGAGCGCGGCGGAGATGGTGCACAACGCCAAGATGCGGGAGAGGTTGAGCACTGTGGCGGAGGAGCAGGCGCGGGAACGGGAGATGTTTGACGCGGCCGCGAAGCGCGGGGCAGAGAAGACGAAGGAGGAAGAGACGACGAAGGAGGAAGAGACGACGAAGGCGGAAGGCGAGGAGGTGGTCGAGGGAGCGGGGACTGCGAGTGCGCCGGTGGGTACGGAGGGGGCAGCAGGCAGCGCGGCGAAGAAGAAGACGAAGAAGAAGAAATAGAGTACACGAGGGTGGTTACAGAATGGAAGAAATTGCCTCAGTCATGATATTGATAGAGATGTAACTTATAACTTACACGAAGAACTAGATATATATATAATATATACCTATCTGTAGTTTCTAAGAGCGTGCACAAGTCATATCTCTCAGCGGTGCCAACGTGCTGAACTCGAAGCGAGAGCTGCCCGACGAGATGACGGATGCGTCAGCGCGACACAAACCTTATGCGCCTCCGCGAAATTGACTTGTGTCGCAAGTCGCAGCGAGTCGCCTGCGCAGCCACGCGGCCTGCAGCGCGCGTGCCCCTGGCGCAGCCTATTTTTGGCTGCCGATCTGGGCTTTCGGCTCGACACAGACAGCCGTTTTTTGACTAGTGTTTGGGGGGGCCCGCCCTTTCCCGCCGCCTCTCAGTTGAAAAGATCAGCCCGTCGCTCCGCCCTCGTCGTCGTCGTCGTCGTCGTCGTCTGTTGTTTATCTCTCTTGTATCTCGCTCCCCTGTCTCGCTCCCTCCCTCTTCCCTCCTCACCACTCCCCCCGCCCCCCTCGTCCGCGTCTCCACTGCTCCCGTCGCGTTCCTCGCCTCCACGAACGCCCTCTCCGACGCGTCCGTCTTCCCCGTCACCTCTCCTCCTCCCATATCCTCTTCCGTCCCATCCGCAGCCATGAGGATCGGCCGCCGTCCCCGCTCCTCCTCCCTCTACCTCAACGACTCCCCCTCCTCCTCTCCCATCGCCAACGCCCCAGCTGTTCCCGCATTCGACGCAAACAACCTTCCTGCTGGTATCGACCCTCGTGTTCGCGCTCTCGCTCTGCAGGGCCAGCTCGAGCAGTCCGAAACATCACTCTCTTCAAAGACCACCGATACCTCTGTGTCGACCGACTCCTTCGACACAGGTCTTCTCCAGAAAGGCGGCCTCACTGAGGACTTTGACCCAAAGTACATTCCGCCCGAGCTTGCAGCAATCATCTCCCTCATCAACTCCCACAACTCCCGCTGCTACTATGAGGGCCGCTTTGTTTTTCTGCGCGACCTCGACAACGACGGCAGACCGCCTGCAAACCGCGCCTGGCAGGACGTCTTTGGTCGTCTCGTCGGCAACGTACTCTCCATTTGGGACGCTCAGGATCTCGAGAAGCACGCGGGCTCGACCGCAACTGTAGAGCCGACCTACATCAACATTGGCGATGCCTCGCTGCGTCTCATCGACAGCATTCCGTCATCCGGTGGGGCCGCCGCCATCAGCAACGTTATTGCGCTGTCCACAACCTTCAAGAACCGCTTCTTGCTGCAGTTCAGTTCTCGTACTACCATGACTCTCTGGGCTGCTGCTTTCCGTCTCGCCCTCTTCGAGTCTGTCGCCCTGCACGAGGCTTACACTGGCGCTCTCATGGCCGCACGCGGGTCAAAGATGAACGGCATCCGTCAGCTCCTCACAGAGACAAAGTTCAAGCACCAAGATTGGGTTATTGTTCGCTTCGGTGCCGGTATGCCGTGGACTCGCTGCTGGGCTGTTGTTGTTCCCGCTGGATACAAGGGCAAGAAGAAAAACAAAACTGGCCGTATTGAGTTTTACGAAAACCTGAAGGCCAAGCAAAAGAAGAACCACCCTCTTGCTACCATTCTCTCGGCGAAGGCGGCTTACGCTGTCTACCCCGAGGCATCTCTGCTCATCAACGAGTCGCGTCTGCTAAAGGTCGAGGGCTCTATTGTCACTCGTGATGGCGACAAAGAGACACCACCACGCGACGGATTTGTGTTCATCATGCCTGAGACACATCCCGGTGTGCTTGGTTTCGAGACTCTTATTCGCTTCATGATTCCTACTTTTGATTGCTTTGGTCTCTACGGGCGTCCCAAGCGCTTCAATGCTGACAAGTCTGACATTCGGAGTATCATGTTTGGTCTACCCGATCCACCAAGCACTCAGTACGTCGATCTTGCGGATGTGCACGAGCTTGTCGTGTCCAAGGGTTTTGACGAGACCTGGACCGATGAAAACTGGCGCCACGCGCTTAAGCAGATCATTGTGCAGCGCATCGCATCTGGCACCCGTCACATCCACCGCACTCTGCCCACAGAGCCAACGACTTATGCGCCGGCCACAACGGATTTCCAGTCCGAGACTGACTCAAAACTTGACGATTCAATGGAGAAGTTGTCAATTGCCTCTGAATCTCTGCGCTCCACCAGCAGCGCGTCCGTTGCTCCTCCCGCCGCCGCAGTTCCCGCCGAGGCACCGGAGCAGGAGAACCCTTACGCTGTCAAGTCTTTGTTGCTGCCTAGCGAAGACATTGTTGAAGACAAGCCTGCTCCGGTCCGACCGCGCCCGGAGACCAGTGATCTCGACTTTGCGGCTAACATTGTCGATGGCTACCGTGATGATGATGAGGACGAGGAAGTTATGCCGGAACGTCTGGCACCGGCGACATCAAACCAGTGGCGCCAGCAGCCGCAGTCGCCGTACGAGCAGCGTTACAGGCAATACCCTCCGCAGCAGCAGCAACCGTATCAGCAGCAGCAGCAGCCGCGGCGACAGATGATGCCACCGCAACAGCGTCGAATGGTGCCGCCTCAACAGCGTCAGATGATGCCACCGCGGATGATGCCGCCTCATATGATGCCGCCACAGCAGCGTCGCGCGCCGCCGCGTCCAGCCGGTAATGGCCAGTATTTCGATCCGCAGCAACAGCAGCAGCAACAGCAGCAGTACCAGTACCCGGGAATGTGGCCGCAGCAGCAGCAGCAAAGATATTAGAAAGGACGTTTATGGGCTAAAAACATTTGATGACTTTGTTGAGCGCGTTTCTCTGTTTTGATTATTGTTTTCTGTTTATTTGATTAAGCAAATTTGCATCGAAAGTTCTGTGTTTTCTCGGTTGGGTCGAGTTTGTGTATTTGGATTTTATTTGTTTTCTGTTTCGCGTTTCCTGTTTTCCCATTTTCGTTTTGCGATTTGCGATTTGCGATTTGCGTTTTACGTTTTGTTTTATGGGCGTCACGTTTACACGGATGTTATTATTTTTTTATCACTTTTGTTTGGATTTATACCTCTGTTTATGGTTTTTAGAGTATGTAAATAAGGCATGCCGATTTACTGATGAGAAGTATGGAGGCGACGGTTGGCGATATTCAACGTCGCTGTAGTTTAATCTCGACGTCACACTTTTGGCTGTTTGATACAGCTCGAGTCGAGTCGACCGTTATTATCTGGAGTGATGGATCCACAAGAACCCCCGCGGCCTTTTTTCGATTGCAACCCCGCAGTCTTTGCAGATCAAGTCGACACACGACATCATGACGTCTATACAGTATACGCTGTATAGACGCGCGCCACACTGATCGACGTGCTGAGGCGCGGCCGGGCAGCTGCAGTGCAGTCTCTGGAGTGTAACTGTAAGGGCCACATGTGCCTGCATGGATGGTGAAGTGGGTTAGGTGTTTAAAGTCCCAAGTTGGGAGAAAAAAAATTTGAGCTTGATCGGGAGGAGAGGGAGGGTGTTTTTTGATCTGTAAGTGGTGGTTGATAGAGCAGCCATCTGCGAACGGTGAAGAAAAAGGTGACGAAAATGTCGAAACGGCACGCGGACGAAGAAATAGAAGAAGGAGGAGGAGGGGTTATTGAGAGTGTTGACGAGGCGGCTGGAGCGTTGAAGAACGGAGCGCGGCCTGCTGTTGGTAATGGTGAAGGAGGCGGGGATGATGAGGAGATGGGGGAGCTTGAGGATCCGTATGGAGATGATTATGAGAGTGAGGAGGATGTTGTTGATGCTGCGGAGGGAGAAGATGATGAGGATGAGATTATTGAGATGAATGATGATGATGACGAGGAGGAGGAGGATGGAGAGGAGGGAGCGGGTGCGAGTGGGAGTGCGCAGAAGGCAAAGAAAGGTGCGTGTGCGTGTGTGTGTGCGTGTACAGTGATTTTGATGCTAATGTGAGCAGAGACACCTAGATTGTACCTACCGCAACGGAACCAGCTTGGCAAAGATGAGGTTCTTGAGCCGGACGCGACGGTGTATGAGATGCTTCATAGAGTGACGATGGATTGGCCATGTTTGTCGCTTGATATAATTCCCGATACGCTTGGTGAGGAACGACATGGGTATCCCAAGACTGCGTATTTTGTTACAGGAACGCAAGCAAAGCTGAAGAAGGATAACGAGATCAAGGTTATTCGATTGAGTGATTTGAGTAAGACGCTTGAGCGCGAGGACGGTGATGAAGACGACGCCGAGGATGAAGATGATTATGCAGCTGAGACTGCTGATCCGGTGTTAGAGACTCGGTCGTTGCCGTCGCGGGATACAACGAATCGGATTCGCGTGTCGCCGCACTCTGCAAAGACAGGAACGTATTTGACTGCGTCGATGTCGGAGTCAGGAGATGTGTATGTGTGGGATTTGACGCCGCAAATCACGGCGTTGAGTGTTCCTGGAGCAAGCGTGAGTAAAGCGCAAACTCGACCGATTCATACAATCAGAGCACACGGTGGCGTTGAAGGATATGCGTTGGATTGGTCACCCATGGCTGCGACCGGGCAACTGCTGACTGGTGATGTGACGGGTCGGATTTATCTTACGACAAAGGGAGCGAGTTCGTGGAGTACGGATAAGACACCGTTTGAGGCGTCGAACGCGAGTATTGAGGAGTTACAGTGGAGTCAGACGGAAAAGTCTGTGTTCGCGAGCGGAGGAAGTGATGGGTTTGTGAGGGTGTGGGATGTGCGGAGTAAGAAGCATAAGCCTGCGATTTCGGTGCGGGCGTCATCGAGTGATGTGAATGTGATGTCATGGAGTAAGACGGTTTCGTACTTGCTTGCAAGCGGACACGATGATGGATCATGGAGCGTGTGGGATTTGCGTTCGTTCAAAGGCGGTGAGACGCCTACTCCAGCTGCGTCATTTTCGTTTAATAAGGAGCCGATTACGTCGATTGAGTTTCATCCTACTGAGGAGAGTATTCTTGCTGTTGCTAGCGCGGATAACACTGTGATGCTATGGGATTTGTCGGTCGAGGCAGACGACGAGGAGATTGCGGTGCAACGTCGTCAGGATGGTGAATTGGACGATATTCCGTCGCAGTTATTGTTTGTGCATTGGCAGAAAGACGTAAAGGAAGTGCATTGGCATCCGCAATTGCCGGGTACGTTGATTAGTACGGGCGCGGACGGCATGAATGTGTGGAAGAGCATCAGTGTTTAGAGGTTTTGTTCTATTGTATGTATGTAAAAGCGTGTTTTGAATCGATTTTTTGGGTGTAACTACTAATAGATTAAGAAAGCATAGTTATGTATTTACAGATACTGTACACGACTGTTTATAATACACTAGTTAACTACCCCAAAGTCCTCATGCGCCCATTTAGGCAATTTGGTCATATACTCCCACGACTGATCATGCGACCAATACTTGATTGCATGCAACCAAATCTCGAGGTCTCGCGGGTTCGGATCAAAGTACAGCGGTGTTTGACAGACGTTACAAAGCTCGCCCGAGAGTTTTTCACCTTTCGCGGTCTCGTATTGCTCTCGTATTTCTTCAAACGCAACGCTTCGCGCTTCTTCCTCGCGACCCATTAACGACAACTTCGCCACAACGTCGTCGTCATTCTTAACACCGCCTTTGCCAAGATCAGGCCCGAAAACGCGGCGGTTGGCGTATATAGGGTCGTTTGCAATCGGATGGCCGAGGTACTGCAAGTGGATCCGAATTTGATGCGTGCGTCCTGTCAGCGGCTTACAGCTCACGACAGAGGTCGTGCCGTTGTATGATAACCGTTTGAAAATCGTGGTGGCGGGCTTCCCATCGGGCTTGACCATGTTTAGCCCCAATTTGGGCTCGACTGTGACAACAGGCTCGTCACATATGATTTCTTGCTCAGGAAACTCGCCGATTACGCGAGCTACGTATTCCTTAGACACGGATCTGTCGCGTAGAAGAGCGGAAAAGTCGTTGGCGGCTTTGCCTGTCTTGGCGACAATCATGATGCCAGATGTGAGTCTATCTAGGCGATGCGCAGCTGTTACAATTAGCTTTAGCGTGTTGTGCAAACAAAAAAAAAAAAGAGGTGAAACCCACGGTGAACAGTAATGCCCTTCTCGTGCTTCATGATCTCAGTGATTGTGTTGTATCTATACCGACCGACGGGGTGCACGGGGATTCCCGAGGGTTTGTCAATAACGACGATGTTGTCGTCTTGGTACACAATGTCGATATCTGTGTCTGGAACTGGTGGCTCATGCTTGTGTGTGCGGTGGCTGATGAGGTCTCCGTTTCGCACTATCGCATCGATACCCACGCGCTTTCCGTTGATCGTGACAAGACCCTGCTCGATCATGTCCTGGTAGTACTCTTTTTCCTTTTCGCGGAACTCGGACGCAAAGATCTCAAGCAGCTCACGGTCTCGCCACCGTCCTTTGCAGTACGTAAGATACGTAAAGTAGTAGGGTGGAACCCGACGCAGTCCGTCGCCTTGGTACACGTAGTTTGCGCCTTGCGCGATATCGTCTTTGATCGAGATGACTTTGAACCGCGGGTCGAGTTCCGCGGGAGGAGTGTCGCCAAGGACGTCAGCGAGATTCCAATGGCGTGAGCTGATGACCTGTTGCCGTACTCGGAAGCCGGCGTCGTCGTACAGTCGTCTGTTGCGCGCGCTCGAGATGGGAGGTGCGTTGGCGGTATTGTGCTGCCGAGTGCGCTTGTTGACTGAGTCGCCGTCGCTTTCATCGCTGGCTTCGAGAGTTGGTGCTTGTACGGAGCTTACGGCGGAAGACGGTGAGGCAGACCGCTTGAGAGGGAGTGCGGTGGCCGTTGCGGAGCCGTCAGCGGTTGGGTCGTCGTCGGACGGGGCGGCGGTCGCCTGGGCGGCAGGGGAGGAGTACGGCGACTGCATCGTGCGCTGCGGGCGAAGGGCGCGGGAGCAGAGGAGCCGGGAGCGGGCTGCGGCAGGGCCCGCGAAGCGCAGAGCAGCCGTTGTGGAGGAGTACAGAAGGTGGAACCGCGCACACAGTATTGTCTGCGAGTGCGGGGATGTATCTCGAGGATTGTTTTGATATCAAGTTCGCGTGGTGAACTCTCAAGGGCGATCTGTAAAGAAAAGAAAAAAGAGGGCAGCGGGGTAGGGTTGCTGACGGGTCGCGCGGGTCGAACAGCGAGGGGTGTTGTGGTGGACGAAGTCACGAGCGGTGAGAGCGTTGGCCAGTTGAGGCAAGTGCTGATTGTATGCGGATGTAACTAAACTATAATGAACATAGAAATGTAGGAAAACGGCGAGAAAGGGTCGTGCTTGGACGGCCAGCAGAGACGCGGATGGCGGCAGGTCGCGGAAGGTGCAGAACAGAGGGGCCCGCATTCGAAACGCGGATCACGGCGCCGCTCGCGGAGCAGCAAGCGCGGAGCAGGCCGCAGGCCGCAGAGAGAACTGTGCCGTCTGCAGACGGGGAGCGCGACGCGACGCGACGCGACGCGACGCGACGCGCCGGGACGCGCCGGGACGCGTATAGCTATACGTAGAAGTAGCCAAGTGCAGCATTTATGTACAACGACGACGTTGGCGCCGGAGAAGAAACGAACGCGTCAAGGATGCGCTGGTCTCGCAACTGATTGTTCGGCGTTGGATCCTGAGCCGCGCGCGCCCAAATCCACTCTCTCAAACTTCGTCCTCATCAAGACTCCGAACATTTCCTCGCCTGCATCTCTCACAGGACTTCTCCGCTTCTCCCCCACAACCCTCCCCTTCTCCGCCCTCCGCTCCTGCGTCGTGTCTCGCTCCTCCTCCTCCTCCTCTCCGCCAATCTCCCCCTCTTCCCCCTTCCTCGTCACCTCCCCGCGTCGGCAGCCGCCGTCTCACCTCCCTGATTCGATCGCCGAACCTTCTTCTCCTCCGCCTTGCCCTGCTCCGCCCCAATTTTCTTCAACATCTCTCTCCTCATCCATTGGCACCGCTCGTCCTCCTTTTTCCCCTTCTTCCCTTCTTCTCTCTCTACATCCCCAACTTCGAATCGCCCTCGACGGCTATGCGCATCTAAGTCTCCCGTTCCCGCGACTGCATCCCCCGTCTTGCCGTCGCGTCCGTCGCCGTCACCACCTCCACCTCCTTCTCCAATCACCACCACCACCACCACCACCACCATCTTCCCCGGATCCCACGGGATACCTCTGACGGGCGATGCAGAGTGCATCCGCAGCGCCCGTAGCCGTACCCGGCGCACCCTCAACCGCCGCCGCCGCTACCGTCACCGTCGCCGTGCCCCCGCATGAACAACTATCGCCGATCGAATGGTCCGTCTCTGACGTCGGCGCTTTTCTCGACCGCATCGGATTCGGCCAGTACCGCGACTCTTTTGAAGAAAACGAAATCACAGGCGACGTTCTCGTCTACCTCGACCATGAATTTCTCAAAGAACTCAATGTCTCCTCCATCGGCCATCGACTGCAGATCCTCAAAGCCGTCTACCGCCTCAAGATCGCAAACGACATCCCCATCGAACCCGGCCAATACGTCCCGCTGTCGACTGTAGACCAGGATGACATTGACACCCAAGCTGTCGGAATCGAGCAACTCACCAAAAGTCTCGAGATTCGTGATCGCCGTATCATGCACGCCGAGCAGGAAATCAAACGGCTAATCGACGGTTATGCTCGTCTACGAGAAGACTTGCTTCCCATCTTTAAGCTCGTTAAAGAGTCAAAGGTATGCCAACCCACCACTACGCTCTCATTTTTTTTTTTTTTGCAACGCTAACCCACCACAGCCTCTTCCGACTCCAGATAGCGCCATTCCCCCTCGCAACAACATGACCGCGCGACACTCAATGTTCGTGCCTTCCGCACAAGCCATCTCCGGCATCGGCAGCTCACCAACATTCCTCCCGCCCCTGCGCCAAAGTAACATATACTCCTCGACTCCGCAACTCAACAGTACAATGTCCACCAGTGCACCGAACAACGACTCCTTCGCCAAGAAATTCCCTTCTCCAACCCACGTCCCCGACTGGCTCGACCAAACCACGATCCCTCTCCCGTCATCCAGCGGCTCCTCCTCAAACCAGACTATCACAGGCAACACTTCTTCTTCAGCAACTGCAGGTTCCGCAGGCGGTCCTTCCACATCTTCATCCTCCTCCTCTGTCGCCGCGCAGTCTCAATCTCAACCACCACAACCCGTCGAATTCAGATTCTCACAAACCCCCGCCCAATCCCGCGAAAGCAAGTACCGAAGCATGCGGATACAAAGCCCACCGCCACCACTGGCTCTCAGCGGTAGCGGTGGACCTTCATCTTCAACCAATCCGGTCCAGCCTCCAACTATTCCATCGCCATCTTTCCAAGATAAAGATCTCAACACCGACGGAGGCGTTGGTATCGAGCTAGACGGCGCCACAAGCGGCCAAGGCTACTACCGGAATCACTTCAACATCCTATCAAGCAACGGAAGTACCACCAACATTCCTGCGGCGCCTCATTCCACATCATCCTACGCCCCACCACCGACAACCCGCGCTGTTTCAGACGCGTTAAAGAAATTCCGATTCAAGCAAGACGACCCATGTTATCGAGTTCTTCCCAACGTTGTCAAAGCCTACAAAATTAACGATGATTGGAATAATTACGCTTTGGTAGTCGGCTACGGCGACCAAGAACGTGTACTCGGACTCGAAGAACGCCCGTTGTTTGTATTCAAGGAACTTGAAAACGCAGGTAAACAACCAGCGCTTATGCTACGTCCAATACCGGGGTATAAGCATGAACAGGGTTCAGTGGTGCTAGGTACTCCTGGCGGTGTGTTATAATTTTTATTATTTTTATTTTTTATTTTTATGTGGTGTATATTCTTCTTATGTTCGTTTTATCTTTTTTTTTTTTTTTTGTTTACTACATGTCTTTTTTTTTTTTGTTTTGTTATAGATAGAGTGCGGAAAAATATAGCTGTAATATGTATGAATGAATGGAGACCATGATTAGGATGCGTTGAACGAACCATCGCGACGCACAAGCTGCAAATGGACAGGGAGGCAGACCAGCTATATATATTGAAATCTAGAACGAGAGATTGTAACAAAGAGAGAAAAGAAAAAAAAAATTTATCAAATCAAACAACTAAATGCGTTTTCTTTGCTCCAAATTAGATTAAGTATAATAAAAAAAGGAAAATTACAGCAGCAACTCAAGCGGGTTCTCAACAATGCGCTTGAACGCACGAACCCAGTCGCCGCCAACAGCACCGTCAATGACACGATGGTCAAATGATCCGGTAACAGTCATCACATCCTCAAACTTGATACCACCCTCAACGGTAGGATCCTCAACAGCGCGGCGCTCAGTGGTGCCGACAGCGAGAATCGCACTCTGAGGAGGGTTGATGATCGAGGTGAAGCTGGTCACTGCAGTGTTCATGCCAAGGTTCGAAATCGTGATGGTGCCACCGGTGTACTCATCAGGCTTGAGCTTACCCGCGCGAGCACGCTTGCCGAGATCTTTGATCTCGTTCGAGATCGACGACAGACCCTTGGCGTTAGCGGACTTGACGATGGGGGTGATGAGACCGGTGGGGGTCGAGACGGCGACGGAAACGTCAACGGCAGAGTACTGGCGAATGACGCCCTCGGCCTCAAGCCAGGCAGAGTTTGCGGCAGGAACCTCGAGCGACGCGAGAGCCATGGCCTTGACAAGGAAGTCGTTGACCGAAAGGCGGTACCGGCCGTCAGCGGTCGAGTTGAGGGCCTCGCGGAGCTTGAGAAGCTTGGACACCTTGAGGGTCGCGGAGACAAAGTAGTGGGGCGAGGTCGCGAGCGACGACGACAACCGGCTCGCAATCGTCTTGCGCATCGAGGTAATTGGGATATCCTCGTACGCGGGGCCGGCAGCAGCGGCAGCAGCAGCAGCAGCAGCAGCAGGGGCGGGGGCGGCAACAGGGGCCTTGTAGGCTTCGACATCCCTCTTGATGATGCGGCCACCGGGGCCGGATCCCTTGATGTCCTTAAGCGGGATGCCCTTCTCGAGAGCAATCGCCTTGGCGATCGGCGACGCGAAAATGCGTGTGCCGCTCAGAGTAACGGGGGCACTGCTGGCCGCAGCCGGCGCCGGCGCCGGGGTAGCGGGAGCAGCGGGAGCAGCGGGCTCGGCCGCAGCAGGAGCAGGAGCAGCGGGAGCGGGAGCAGCGGCACCGCCAGCGTCCTCCATGGTGAAATCGGCAAACGCAGCAACGTCCGATTCGTTGGTGACGTAGACACCAATGGGCTATAATGAATCAAGGATGTTAGCCGATCCGATTCATGAGAACTTTCACAATAAAGCATATACCTTGCCGACAGGAACCTCCTTGGCACCTTCCTCGAGCAGGATCTTAGCGAGGTAACCGTCATCCTGGAACTCAAAGTCCATCTGAGCCTTGTCGGTCTCGATCTCGACGAGAATATCACCGGGGGCGAGGGAGTCGCCAACGGCCTTCTGCCAATGGCCAACGTTACCCATGGTCATAGTGGGCGACAGGGCCGGCATGTCGATGACTGTGTGGGGCGGGAAGGCTGTAGACAGATCATAAGGATGATTAGCATTTTCTTTCTCTGTTCACAAGACGGGGCGGCGACGTCCGCGCAATTGAGTCGCCGCTGATGATTGAGAGAGGAAGAAGGTACATACACTTTGAGGCATAAAGTCGGATGAAGTTGGGAAGGGCCAGCCTTTGGAATGGGGAAGCACGGGAGGAGCTGGAGGGAAGTAGAAGTTAGCAATGCTAATTCCGATAGAAAAAACCGACAGTAAACAACGAACTGTTCCGCCGACAGCAAGGCATTGAGCAGATCCAGGGCGCCGAAAGAGGTCAGGATCGACCAATTAGCAAAAAGGATGTGTGTTGCTCGAGGGAAATGCCGAGCGGAAGAGGACGGAGAGAAGGTTCGGAGACAGCGGTCGGAAACGGCGAGGAACTGGGGAGGGCAACGTACAGAGCAGCCCGGCGGACAGCTGCCGCCGAGGCCAGACGAGCGACGGAGGTAGCGGACATGATGAACTAGGCGGTCGAAGGACGACTGTCGAGCGGAAGCAGGAAGAGAAGCGACGAAGACGCGGAGGGGGTGGAGGGGGGAGAAAAGGGAAGGGGGAGGGAGGAGACGGGAAGAGGGAGGGGAAGAGCAGGAGAGGAAGAGGCGAGCAGCGACTGCCGGGACTGGGAACGACCGGGACGAAAACGAGCAGATCAAGCGCAGGAACGCAGGTGTCAGCGGAACGAGGGGCCTGTGGCGCCGCACCCCACTGGGCTGTCGCGCCGCACGCCGGGTGTCTGTCAGGCCGTCGCTTTCTTCCGCCGGACTGTGTATATTCGACGGCCACGGATCCGTTTTGGGCAGCGTTTTTTGCCCTATCGAAGCCCTATGTATCACATATATATACACAGAAAGTGCACCAACGACCAGGCAGCTGTGGGTCCGCGGTGGCCGACTGGATCCCGCAAACACCGGCCCTGAATACACGCGCGACGCCCAGCACGCCGCCGTACATCTCGGTCCCGCCTTTCCCCACCCCCGCCGCACCCGCGCTTGCTTACATCCCCGGAAGTACAAACCGCATGCTCATCTCGGCGTGGCATCGCGTCTGTACAGGTACTGTATACTGTAGCAGCAGTTCTTACACGACTTTCGAAAGCCTGACTGAAAGAGAATTACAGTAGTCAGCTGCAGTTATAACTTAGCTAACTAATCAAATCACAAACTTTTAGATATCCGTAACTACCAAATAATGATCAAAAACCCAAGAAACAGCCTCCACTCGCAAACCCTGATCTGCAAAGTGCCCGTCCTCCAAAAATGGAAAGCAAAAAAAAAAAAAAAAAGAAAAGTAGACGAAAGAAAAGAGAATAGTGAGATATGTATGAAAATTGAAAAAAAAAAAAAAAACACAAACTTTTTTGGTCCTTAGAAAGCTGATTTGTCCCCCGTTATCCAGTCCAGTCCTGCCATGTTCGTGGCTAAAGGCTTACGATGTACCGTCGTCGTCGACTCTTATATAGCGCTCCACAGAGACAGACCGACAACATAACTCAGGAGTCCACCAACAAGTGTGAGGAACGTCACCGAAACGACGCCAAAGCGCATGATTCCAATGCCCCAGATCGAGCGCAGGACGCCGCGGTAGAAGCACACAAAGATCAAGACAATCAACGTGCCCTTGGTGCCGATGCTCTGCAAACTCAGAAGAAGCGAGAAACCAAGATGATGAAGCACTGCAGACATGCGCCACAAAAACGGAAAGTACGGAGGAAGATTGAGCAGCGACGTGCCAATCAGCGGGGCAATGGGATCACCGCGCTCCTGGTCACCAATGTTAGCCGCGGTCTCGTAAGGCGTAGGCATGGCCTCCGAGTGACGCGACGCAGATCTCGAGGTTGAGCGATGACCGTGATGATGATGGTGATGATGATGATGATGGTGGTGGTGATGATGACGGCTGCTGCTGCGGTGCGATTTTGACACAGAGGCATCTCGGACATGGCCGTCTTCGAGATCAGCAGGAGTGGCAGCCTCGGTTGCGACGGGAGTAAGGGGCTCAAGAGCGGGATCCGTCATGGACATGGACATGTCAAACTCTTGCGCGTCGTCCATGGGGTCATTGACGTTATGGCTGAGCGCGGAAGGCACGATCTCGCCATCAAGGTCCTCGTCTGTCGCAAGACGAGAATAGCCATACTGCTTTGGCGGAACGAGCTGGTAAAGCGAGACAAAGCACTCTGCAAGTGACCATGAAAATCCCAAAATGTAGGACGGGTGCCAGGTGTGTTTTTGAAGCGGGCGCATGAGAAGGAAATGAACGACTTCCTCGATCAGGCCGACGACGAAGAGCAAGAGCGATGTTGTGACGACAGATGAGAGCGGGAAAAGCGAGAGAAAAAGACGCAGGCAAAGTAGCGACGCAAAGCCCGCAAGACCAAGACCGATCGCGCTGAAGACGTCTGCGACTGTGATGGAGGCACCGTGAGTTGGCAGCGCAAGCATGGCGAGGAGGATGGCGTGAAGGATGGCGAGGGCGGGCAGCAGGCCGCGGAAGTATTCTGAGCGACGCATTATGGCGCTGAATCAGAATGACTGTGAAGATTCTCTGAAACGAATCTGGAACAGAGATCAAAGAAGTAAAAGCGGATCAGCGGAGATCAGGATCCGCCGGGAAAAGAGACGATCCGGACGCGCCTCGAGAACGAAGAGAGAGTGAGCGGCGAAAGAAGACCACGACACGGAGGAAGACGCGATCCAGGCAAATTGAAAAAGAAGTGAAAGAGAAAAATCAAACGAGCGAATCTGGAGAAGAAAGAAGAAAACAAGGGGACGCGGTGAAAAACAGATGGGGAAGAGAAAAAAAAAGCGGGTGAAAGAATTGGAGGGTCTCGAGGAGAAGTTAAGACGGGAAAAGCCGCGCAGAGAAAAAAAAAAGCCTTTTTTCGGCATGTGTTTGGGAGAATGGAAAACCATGAGCGGCTTTTGCGTGCCATTGCGGCGCCATGGCGCAAGCACTGGCCACCCCTGCCCCGCCTAAAAAAGCACGTGACGCGTCCCGCCCGCGACGCGTCGCGTCCGCTGCAGCCTCCAGCGCGTCTATAAACATTCTCTAGCGCAGCGGGAGCCGACAAGGTTATGTTCTGCACAATTTACTGCAGTTTGCGTGCAGTTTCCAGGGTCGGCCACGCGCGCGGTGCTCTATAAAGCGATCCTGCATAACGCGCGTCAGTGACGTCGTCGTCTGCATAGTGCACACTGCTGACTCGTCTGAGGGAATAGTACTGAGGCAGCCACCGGCACGCGCGCGCATCCAAACAAACACGACTGGTCGACAGTCTGAATCCAGATCAACTGTACATACACATGGCATACGCGTCTCCCGACTGAATTGGCAGAGCTAGAGCGTCTTTTGAGTCTTTTTGATTTGTCCGTTGTTTGTGCGCACACGTTCTCTCGACCATCCATTGACAGCACTCGTCCAAAGCTCGTCGTCGCGCCTCGGAATTTAGCTGCTCCTCTACCCCGCCATGGACGACACCGTCCCCTCTCTCGCCTCCTCATCACGCACCTCTCCTCGCCGCACCCACTTGCCTCGCGTCCTCCCCATCCACACCTCCCCCGCCAGAGTCTCCGCCCTCAGCGACTCCCTCGCTTCAGACTCCGCCGCAAGCTACAATGCAGACCCCATGCCCTCCTTTGCGCCTTCCCCGAACGGCACCGGCGTCTCCTCTTATCCTGCGACCTCCAGCGCTGCTGGACTTGTGAATCAGCTGAAAAGAACCGGTCTAAAACTATATCACAGCTCTCGTCGAAGAATCAACGCCTACCTCTCGGGCCAGGCACAGCTGCCTGTGCCGGTGTTACACGGATCAAAGCATATCTCGATGAGAACTGCGCGCATCGTTGCGTACGTCGTCTCCGGTTTTATCTTCATCATGCTTTTCCGAGCAGTCTTTCTTGGTGGCTCGAACTCAAGTCGTAACAATTTCGTACGCCATAGCTCAAGTCCAATATACAGCGAGGACGACTTTCTGAACGCATACCAACTCACTCGGGATGATGTTGCTGGATTCGTCCCCGCTCCTAAGCAGATTGGTAAAGAGCGTGCCGCTTTCGTCATGCTTGTTCGGTATGTTGTTGCATTGACATGTAAATTGTTTTCTTTTCTTGCTAACTTCAGAAGAAACCGCGAACTGTTCGATACCCTCAAAACCATGCGCATGATGGAGGACAGATTCAACCGTAAATACAGATACCCATGGGTTTTTCTTAACGACGAGCCATTCACGCCTGAAGTACGTTTTTTTTTCTCATCTCTTGACCGTCAGCCATCTAACAAAGTAGTTCATTAACTACACTACCGGTGTCGCGTCAGGCCTCACCCACTACGGCACGATCGAAGAAAATCAATGGAGCGTTCCTGACTGGATCGACAGAGACAAAGTTCAAGAAAGCATGGCCTCCCTTGTTGCTCAAGACATTATCTACGCAGGAAGTATGAGCTACCGGCACATGTGTCGTTACAACTCTGGCTTCTTCTATCGACATCCGGCCGTTCAGGAGTATGACTGGTACTGGCGCGTGGAGCCCGGCGTCGAATTCTTCTGTGACATATCATAGTAAGTTTTAATTTTGCTCTTCTTTGATCTCTCACTTTGATCAATTTCTAACTTAAAAAGCGACCCGTTCACTTTTATGCGAGAAAACGAAAAAGTATACGGCTTTGTCATGTCGATGTATGAATACAGACCAACCATCGAGACTCTTTGGCCGGCCGTGGAGCAATTTGTACGCCTACACCCCGAGTACATCGCAGCCGACAATTCCCTGGACTTCATTGTCGACGGAGCAGAACCGTCAAAGGAAGGTGACGATAGAGTTACTGGTGAATACAATCTTTGCCATTTCTGGTCAAACTTTGAAATCGCCGATCTGCGTTTCTGGCGATCACAGCGGTACACTGAGTTTTTTGAATTTTTGGATCGCAAGGGAGGATTCTTCTACGAGGTACGTCCGATTGAAATGTAATCCATTTTTGTCACTACTAACATTGCAAAGCGATGGGGTGATGCTCCAATCCACACAATCGCCGCCTCCATCTTCCTCCCCAAATCCAAAATTCATCACTTTGGCGACGTCGGCTACAAACACGCGCCATACTCGCGGTGTCCACAAGACGAACCATCTCATGTTTCCGGTCGCTGCGTCTGCTCACGATATGATCACTTTGACGACGACGGCATGTCGTGCTTGCCAAAATGGTGGAAGGTCGCTGGAAAGAGCGTTGGTTCGGGTCCGCGCCTGCTGCCACACTAAAACTCGCTCGTGACCAATCGCTAGCTGGTCTGGAATTTACATACATAGTTGCCTGAGCTGGTTCCTGGGCCCATAATCACAGTATATATATAAATTGCCACAGACAGAGTTCATTTAGCATGTTAGAGCTGACTCAGGTGTGATTCCGATCAAGAAACACGACCCATTTCTTCAGTTCAACAATCAGCTTCCTCACAGTAGATGAGAACGGCGACATTTGCTGTGCGCTAATTCCAGACGTCGTCAGCGCATCTGCATTCAACTCTAGCATCTCTCTCTTTCGAAACACAAGCGAGATACGACTGCAGTTCGCGCGAGTCGAGCACGAAATCACGCCTTTATACGTGCTCACGTACACATTTGACACATAAACAACATCGCCAGGCGAAGGAAACCACGGTTTATTCTCAGCGTTATCCGGGGCGTTATCTGGTACGGGAAGAACATTCGTGCATAGTTTGTGTACCCGATCGTAGCATTGATTCTCAATATTCCACGTCACGATTCGCAATGGAGACACGCCTGTTTCGTTATCTGTAGTCATTAGGCGACACGGTACAGACGTGTCGACGATGGTAATGTATCGCATCTTGCGATTACTCGCGGCAATCTTTTGCTTTGGTGGAATCACATCTGATACTGAAAGTACCATCGCCAAAAAGGAAAAATACTGAGGTCCAGCAGTCGCAAGTTGCTCCGCACGCGGAATGCTTGAAATGTAGGAAATTCTTCGCGTTGAAAGTTGTGGTAGCGCGCCAAACGTAAACGTTGTGCTATCGCTCCATGAATCGCGCGTTCTCTCAGCAGATTCTACTATTATTAGTCATATTCGTTCAAAACGCAACAGATACGTACTCTCAGCATTATCTGGCTCATCATGCGTCGTACCCTCGTGCAGCGCCGGAAGTGGCGCGAGTTCAGATCTCCGAGGCGCGCCAACAAGCACTATCACCCTTCGTGACTTTTTCCGTTCGCATCCACCTTCTTCATCGCTTCGTACTCGTTTTAATGCAACATCGCTCATGACTTGCTGATGCTCACAAGTGGATCTCGAGACGTGTGCGCGGCCGGCACCACGTTCGTGTGATCTTTATACGCGTTTTGTATCACGTGAACAGGCGTAAATTTCGCGTTTCGCGCGTGTCTCGCTCGTTTCGCATGCATGTGTAGTCTCTATTTGTCACAGCACCACTGACGGTACAATTTGCTGGAGAGAAAAGAAAATGATACGGACAGGAGGTTTACAGAAGCGACAGCGACAAAATCTAGCGCAACAGCAGCGGCGGCAGCAGCAGCAGCAGCAGCAGCAGCAGTCGCGACAACAGACACTGCAGACCGCGCGTGGCTACGCTGATGCACGTCATCGACTATCAACTTCTGTGCTTCCAGATCGATTTCGCCATGTATTTAATTTTTCAGAATTTAATCCGATGCAATCACTCTGCTTTCCAACTTTGTATGAGTCTGATTCGAATGTGGTGATTTCCTCGCCTACAGGGTCCGGTAAGACTGTTCTTTTTGATCTCGCGATCCTGCGATCGCAAGTCGTTGAGGGTTCTCGAATCCAAGGCACGGTTGATCGGAATGGCAAGATTATATACATTGCGTCTACACGTGCTTTGTGCTTTGAAAGAAAGCAAGACTGGACGACTAGATTTGCGGGACTGGGACTGAATATTGGACTGTTGACGGGTGATACTGCGTTTGATGAGACTGAAACGGTGAAGAACGCGGATATCATCATCACGACGCCAGAGAAGTGGGATGCTACGACAAGAAGATGGAGTGATCATGATCGACTTATGAAGCTAGTAAAGCTTGTGCTGGTGTGTATTGATCAAGTTAAATCGGGTTTGCGTGCTGACAGTTGGAGATTGATGAGGTGCATATACTCCGTGAAGCAAGAGGTGCAACGCTGGAAGTCATTGCAAGTCGCACTCGATACGTTGCGCGTCATGCACGATTTGTGGCGTTGTCTGCTACGATTCCAAATGCGGAGGATATTGCAGAATGGATTGGACAGAACGAGTCGTCTGGACAGCAGCTAAGCGGGCCTGCGGTAGTTCTCAAGTTTGGGAGCGAGTATAGGCCTGTGCCGCTGGATATGCATATCTATGGATACAGTTCACGCGCATCGAATGTGTTCTCATTGGATAAAGTGTACGACTCGAAACTTCCTGGCGTACTCGACGAGCACTACGCACGTCGCCCGATAATTATTTTTTGCGCGACACGAAACATTGCTGCTGGAACAGCACGAAGCGTTGCAAAGTCATGGGTTTCACCGCGCCATGTATTTTCACCTCCGCGAGGGCATGATGCAATGGCTCGAAGGTTTCAAGATCCAGAATTGCAGAAATTGGCGGCGGAAGGTGTGTTGTATCACCATGCTGGGTTGTCACTTCAGGATCGCACTTTGGTGGAAAAGATGTTCAAAGAGCACCAAGTATTGATTCTATGCTGCACATCCACACTTGCTATTGGAGTTAATTTGCCGGCGCATACTGTGATTATCAAGGGCACCATGTCATGGTCCGGCGGAGGAATGCAGGAGTATTCGGAGTTTGATCTACAGCAGATGATTGGTCGTGCTGGACGGTTTGTACTTTTCAATTTGATCTTCGGTTTGCTAACTATGACTAAAGTCCGCAGTTTGATACAAGCGGCGTTGGTATGTTATTCTGTGTGGTACTACTGGAAAAGTCTGCTAATTATCACAGCTGTCGTAATGACCTCTGAGGCGAATAAAGAGAGAATAAACACTCTACTCACAGGTGACGGTATTGTCGAAAGCTCTCTTCATTTGCACGTTCGTGAACACATTGTAAGATTTCCTTGCTTTGGTTTGTTGGAAAGTTCGCTTATATACTAGAACGCCGAAATATGTCTGAAAACAATAACTGATATCGAATCCGCCAAATCATGGCTTCGCTCTACGTTTCTGTATGTGCGCATGCGCAAGAATCTGACATATTACCGGCCACGCGAAATCTCATCGTCGCCGATCATGACTGGTTTTGACGATGATGATATTGATCAATTGGTCGATCGGCTTGTTGTTGAGAGTATTGATGAGCTTGTCGACGCTGGAATCGTGCTGCAGCGGGGAAGTATGCTGGAGTCTACCCCGCATGGGGTCTCCATGGCAGTGTTTTATGTGTCTTTTGACACTATGACGTTGTTTGTTCGTGCGAAACGCGGAATGAGTCTGTGTGAAGTGGTAAGGCTGCTACTGGATCAACTGTAAGCAAAATCTAACAAACTGTAGCTTGAGGTTATTAGCCAATCTGCAGAGTTTAAGGAGCTGCGATTTCGAATGGGCGAGAAGAAGTTCTATAAAGACATCAACGCGATGCAAGGTATCAAGTTTCCAATGAAGGCAGCTGAGATCACGGATTACTCGCACAAGACGAGTTTGATAGTTCAGCATCATCTCGGAAAGCTAGAACTTCCGTCATATAGCGGCTCTGCGAAATGCGCTGGTCAAATGGCACTTGATCGGGCACTATGCTGGCAGCACATTGAGCGCCTGGCAAAGTGCCTAGTTGAATGTCGTGTTCAAGCGAAAGACGGTGTTTCTGCACGTCATGGGTGCGGATTTATGCGATCGCTAGCGGCAGAGATGTGGGATGACTCGTCCAACGTGTTGCTGCAACTCGAAGGCATTGGCCCGGCGAATCTAAAGAAATTGGCCGCGTGCAGAATTACGACTTTTGACGATATCTCTGGATGTGACGCATTGAGGGTGCAGAATGCGCTAGGGATCAATCATAATCGCGCGCAGAAGATCGTGACAGAGGCCCAGAAGATACCGCAGTTGCGAGTGAGTTTGCATAAAGTGAATGAGTCCGTGGTAGAGGACCGAGGAGGTGGGTCAGCGCGAGTCAGGTTGGAGTTCCAGGCGTATGTTGAGGTTGCGAATAAGAACGTGGTGAAGACTATGAAGAATAAACTGCTCACTGCGGGAATGTTGCTTGAGCTCTCGAACGGGGAATTGGTTGACTTTCGACGCGTTGTGTGAGCATGCAAATTGGTTCCCAGACGAACGAATTTACTGATGATTTTTCCTAGGATTTTTCATTTGAAAGCAGGCAAGCAATACCGAGCGAGTGTTGACCTAACAGAGCTATCGTCTAGCGGAACGCTGGACCGGGGTAAAATGAGGGCGCGATTGACGGCTGCGTGCGAGCAGATTGGTGAGTGCTTTCTGACTGACAAAGCTGTGACTTGTTTGGCGTGCTGATTTAGGGATGTGTGTGTGCGTGTAGTTGGTACACAGGTATCGACTGAGTGCGACGCATCGCTTGAACCCCGCAGCGTGCAAGTCCTTTCTCGGGGCAAACGAAACATGGTTGTACCAAGTATATCCACTGCAAACACGTCTTTCGTTAGTGCGGCCGAAGTGATGAAGATGGGAAAGACGGATATTGTCGAGAATGATATGAGTTACACATCTGTAATCAGCGCAAACGATATCAGTGGTATCAGCGGTACAACGCAGCAGACGTCGCCATCGCTGTTTTTGTTCAGTGATTCGGACCACGAAGACGAAGATATTGTTACACTGTTGACGCAGAAGAAAAAGCAAGACAAGTCAAATGATGCGGAGAACGCTTGATCAAGTTGAGTCATTAGTTGAGTTCATATACTGACGTCAATCATATGCATATAGGAAGTCCGAGGCCACCAGTAGTGCAGTTCCGGCAGGACTAAGGACCAGGCGGGAAACGGACGGTACGACGATGGTCGGCTCGGTGATTACTCGGAGTGAGAATCGCGGAGCGGCAGGTACGGCCGAATACAGTGAGAGTTTTAGTCTCGATAGCGAAGATATGCGCGAAATCGAGCGTAACGATACGACTCAAAAGGACGAGATGGAGATTGTGGATTTGACGCTGCCGGGTGCCGCAGAAGCAGATGCCGAACCCGAAGCAGTCGCCGTCTTAACTGGGGATAATTACGGTGCACGGCGCACGGAGCTCAAAAAGGACGATCGTGATGGTAAGCCACTCAAGCAAATTAGCCACGGAGACAAGAGTGAAACAGATAAATTAGTTTTAAGCATGTGGAAGGTGGCGCACTTTTGCGGTGCAACATTGTGGCGAATGCGAGACAATATTTATTTTTTTTTCTGTTTTGTGTATACGGAGTTTGGCGTGAAGTTCGCGGAGTTATATACATACGCTTAGAGTCAGAAGCGTAAAGTTGTGCAGATGCTGACGTGCGTGTGTTAAATGCGCTTAATAGTTTATATTTTAGGTATGACACCGCTAAAGAGCGACGATGATTCAAGGATGGCGGCAGTCGGTAGTAGCAGCAGCTTTCGTCGGGGATCAGAGCAGCAGGAGCAGCAGGTACGGAGACGGGGACTAGATGGTAGTTTTGGTACGACATCGTTGAAGAAGACAGCGGCTACGGACGTGTCTGAGGAGAAGCGAGAGACAGCGGAGTGTGGCGGACTAAGTGGGGCGCGGAAACGGGGGATGCATGATACGGCTGTCGTGCGGCCGATGACGAGGTTGAAGACGCTGGAGCAGTGCGATGGTGGGCTGGTAGAGTTTGTTATGCAGTACGTCGAGGTCGAGTAAGGAGATCCGATCGTATAGTGCATGTTTACGCTATGCGATAAGTGTGCATAAAGCGATCCGAGGACGACAACTTGCTACATACTAATCAGATACATGCTAAAGATCAGAAACGACATAACCTGGAAGACATAAATTAATATGCAGACATTCAATGAAGATTGAAGGAGAGCATATATTTGCGTTTTCTGCATGGCGTAAGTGGCGTATATTTCGGGCGCGTGTATATGCATGTTAATAGTCTCGGATTGGCAGTGGAGTCGGTGAGCGCGTGTTTATGAATCGATAACCATGATTTTATACGATCCGCAAGATTTCCCACGGCAATTATTTCTTTGGCTCTTTAATATCGCAGCGGCCAAACGGGCGGCCCGCGGGCGGCCCCCGCGCCGCGGAACGCAGAAATCTCGGGATTCGAGCACGAACACGACGGGATTTAGAAATTGAGTCACGCGCGGTTTTAACCCGAATCTGGTGAGTTTCCCCGTCCAGGGCTTTTGAGTGCGGAGAGTGCGGAGATATATACGTGATTTTATACGTCGTTCGTCGCCGGATCGATTGTGCGGCCTAGTACACGACCGTGCGAGGAGGCACTCGGTGTACCCGGGCTGTCGACGTGGATTGTAGATGCCGGTCGTCGGAGATCTTTTACGTGACGCAGTCGTCCGCAGGGTCGACATCTTGTCGACATCTCGAATGCCGGCTCGGTGTCTGCTCCGCGCTGCTCTGGGTCTGGAGTTGGCGGCCAACCGCAGGGTCCGCAAGGGTCCGCGAGACCGGCGCGGAGAAGTCTCCGCACTTAAGGTCCAAAACCGAAAACCGACGGCTGAGACGCGTTATAGTTTTTCGGAGAAATATACTGCACATATATACACGTACTTCACCACGTTTTCGTTATTATACGCGTATAACCGGCTATTGATTAGTTCACTATACGCAATTGAAACTGCGATTTTATCCCCCTATAGGCGAATTGAGACGCGTCGAGACGAGCTCTGCGCTGCGTCGGCATCTGCAGCCCAAGATGTGTTCTTCCACGCTGTGCAGTTCCCGGGCCAGAAGATGCGCTATTGTGCCGCGAGTCCGCACGGTTCAGCCAAAACTGCAATGGGCCAGAAAGGGACCCAAACGCTCGTATAATTCAAACTCGCCGAAGTTTAGGCTCGCAGCCATCCCGCGTTTAATGTTGAGCCGGCGCTCATCGTCGAGCGTCGACCCCCTCGTACTCTGAATCCTCCTACCACGCTCCTCCTCCTCCTCCTCCTCCTCCTCCTCCTCCTCCTCCTCCTCTCCTCCTCTCCTCCTCTTCTCCTTCTATTTCCCCAATCGGACCCGCTCTCTCCCCATCTCCCCTTCCTTCCCCACTCCACACTCTCATCGACAACAGTAAGCTTGACTCGCTCATCTCCCAACAAGCCCCGTCCCCGGCAAACCTCTAACCCGCTCCCAGCCTCCCCAGCCTCCCCAGCCTCCCCACGCATATCCTTCACCTCTCCTGCCGTCGCTGCTGCTGCTGCTGCCCGCTGCCGACGGATTATGGGTCACTCTACAGATCCTGGACCGTCTCCTCGGCCCCCGCTTTCGCAAGCCCACGAATCCCCCGCATCGGCGTTCTCACCCGCCTCCTCCTCCTCCTCCTCGACCGCGCCTGCCCCCACCCCCGCGCCAGTCTCATCTTCCTCCAAAAAAGCCAACCACCGCGTCCGTACAGTCTCCCGCAGAGCATGTCTCTCCTGTCGCGAACGCAAAATTAAATGCGAAGGCGTCCAGGACTGTCGCAATTGTCGCACTCTATCAGTTGAGTGCGTCTTCGTCCCGTCCCATAGAGGCGGCAAACGTCGGCGTCGCGTGCCCCCTTCTCAGCAAGCCGAGTCTCTCGCTTCGACTTCACCTCTCCTTGCTCCTTCATCTGCCGCCACTGCAGATTCAAGCTCCGCTAGCTCACCGGATGATAGCGTCAAGCCTGAGTCGCCGCCTGAGTCAATTGCACGTCCACAGCTCGTGTCTGCCCTCAGCAACAATGGCCTTTCCGTGACGTCGCCTGCTCTTGAGTCTGCATCCTCCGCCTCGACTCCCGTCTCAGGACCCACAGCATCAAGCGCTCCGATTCTGCCTTCTCTGGACCTACTCAATCCGCCTTCGCAAGCATCGCCATTACGTGCCTGTGGTGACCCACAGCAGCTGCCAACTCAGCTGGCGCCAATTATCAACGTTCAGAACACCGCATTACCATCTCCTGCTCTCCCAAAACCGGCTTTCATGCCATTGAGTAATCAACACCCTCCAGCACTCCCGCCAATGACTGTTCTCAACGGACCTGCCGCCATTGCGACTGCTGTCACATCTCCACCATCATCCGGCCCTTCGTTACCTTCTCTACGCTCTCGAAGCTCGTCAATCATTGATCCAATCTCTCGGCCTGCTCCTCCAATGTATCTCGATCCAATTCCTCGCAATACGAGTTCACTTGCTCCTCCTCCATCTGTGCCTGTTCCTGCGCCTGCGCCAGCCCCAGTTACGATTCCATCTCAACCTATTCGTCATCTGTCTATGGACGCTCAGGCAGCGCAGTCGCTTCAGCCTATGATGCCTTCGCTTGAAAGTCGAGATCCCGCGCTTTCGAGTGTTTTAAACACGATTCAAAACACACTGTCATCTTTACAGCAGCAGATCAATGACTTAAAAGCCAATCAAGCTGTCATGATGGACGCCCCGACACCTCTGCCGCGTATGACTGGTCCTGCGAGTTTACGCCTGCCAGACTCGGAGCTTGCAAATTATGATCTTCCGCCACTTTCGCTTTTGCTAGCATTCATCGATATTTATTACGACTCGTTTCATCCCAACTTTTCTTTCATGCTCCCAAAAGACAGCTTCCTCAAGTCCTTCAAGCTGGAGACAGATGTGGCTGTGTTGCAAGCAATGCTCGCAATTGCATGTCGTCAGATCGCGCCTGGCTCGTTGCCTTTTTCTGAGTTTGGCGCAAACTCATCTGGTTCATCGGATACTTTTCTCAACGCTGTTCGCACTGCGGGTTACCAATCCGACCCAATGTACTGGGCTTCGCGTGCGGAGAAATGGACATCACGGATTCAGCACCCGATCACCAAGCTTCGCGCTGCTTTACTTCTTGCATTCACTGCGACATTTGATGGACACCGGCCGCGTGCGCTTGATCTTCTTAACTACGCAAACTGCATTATTGAAATGCATAGATTGGAACTCATAGACTCGCCAACGGACGCTGACGGCCGATACCTTCACGCTCGCATGTCTGCGTCGTCTGCACCTGTTCCGACCGCACACGACCATGCACAACTACTTCCTACAGAACTTGACCGTGAGTCATTTAGGCGAATGTTTTATACCCTCTGGGAGCAGCAAGTGTTGAGCGCGACAATTTGCTCCTCGCCGCAGGAAATCCCCGTCTTTTCAGATAAAATCAACGTTCCGTGCTGTGAAGTTGTATACGGCGAGTGTATGCATGGTTTCGACGGAAAACCGGTGTGTTACAGTGATTTCATTGAAGCGGTGTTGCGTGAGGACGTAACGTCATTCGTGGAGCAAGACGGCGTGACGTATGGTAGCGGACGCAAGCAGTGGCGTTTCAACTCTGCGTGCTTTCGTATCGCGAGTGTGCATGTTCTTGCTGAAACAGTGAGTCACATGCACGATTTGAGTCCTGAATTTGTGGCACATACGGATTATCGTGTGCGGTTTTTGCTGTCAAAGATTTATGGCTACCGACTAAGTCCGACGCGTGTGCACATGTCACTTTTCTTCGCGCATCAGGCTTTGTTCACAACGATGCTCCTTCTACACCGCGACAACGCACGCGATAGACTTGTATTTGCTGTGCAACCTACGCCGTTTGACGGATTGACGACGTACACCGAGAATCCAATTTCGCGTGTTCGTGCCGCAGAAACTTCGCCCTCGACAATGCGCAGTTTTTCGACTTTGATGGATGCCGCGGCCGCGTTACTTCAGATGCTACGCACGCTAGTCGATTGCCGTGATGGAGACGAGGAAGTTGCTTTTCACACTCTTGAGCCGTTTATGGCGTTTTCGCTAAGCTTGTGCGTTCCCGTAATCGCGTCTAAAATCGTGCTTGATCATATTCATCTTCCGGGAATCAGCTCGATTTTGAGCGCCTCGATACCAACTGTCGCTCCCGGTCGGGCGGCGTCATTGGCATCATCAGTTTCGTCTTCGTCATCAGCGTCCACAGCCATAACTGTACCATCACAATCAACAGATGAGTTTCAAGCACCACAGCAGGCCGGTATTGCCACAGCCGTGTTACTGTATAGTCCGTTGACAATTGTTGATGGTGGAAAGTTAAGCAGAACAGATCTCGAGCTCTGCTTGCGATGCATGCGCATCTTGGGACAAGCATGGCGGGGAATGATGCATCAGTATGAGGAAGGCGTTGCTATTGTTGGACGCATGGAGAAGGTTATGTAGGCTGGTTGCGGTATTTTGGGCGAATTCCACTTGCATTTGTTTTTTTTCGTTGTTTTTTGATCCATTTTTTTTTGGTTGGTTTTGGGGATTACTTAGATGCGCACATTGGGACACGCTTTGAATCGGGTTTGCGTTTTATTTTCATGGTCGGTCGGTTCACACATTGTTAACTATGCACGGTTTTAGCTCATTTTTTTTTTCTTTTTGGAGGGCATATGAAGTACAAAGTGCATTTTGATGGAGCGCTGAATCACGACAATTTCTGCGCTTACATAATTTTGTTATAGTTAATTAATTAATTTTAATATATAATCCATTTCATTTTTACGGGGTTTCTAGTAACTTTGAGTACGGCCTGGGAGTATTGTTTACATCCTCGTCGCCATCTGGCCTGGGTATAAGGGTCAACAAAGGCCGTGGTCAGCCCATTTGCAAATTCTGGTATATAAGCACCCGCATCTCTTCTCGCACTCCTTTCCCTCTTTTATTTCTCCTGGTATGCAACTTACCAAAACACATACACATACGCGCGGAGACTCATGTTGTTTCCAAAAAAACGTTTTTTGCTAACTTATGCAGATTTGAACTTATATCAGAGGTATACCCAAGCCATCACCCATCTACCGCCAAATTGATTTCTTTTCTTATGTGTGTACATATTGTGAAAGATATTCATGCAAGACATATATATATCTTGCAGCATACATGCGTGCTATTCGGATACCTTTCGCGGACGCCGAAAAGACACTGTCGTTGTCCCCCAACGCACTCTGCAGGGACACGATTAACGACACAGTCAACATCGCCAGCATATTCAACAGGGACACGATCGAAGAACTAACTCATACCTTTGAGCAAATGCATCAGCAAATGGCGACAATGTGAGAAGTTTTTACCGCAGTCTAATGCGTGATTGAAAATGGAAGGAATTTTTGTGAACAATCGACCGGATATAGCGAGAAAAAGAGCGATCCATCTACCAAGCAAGCAAGATCAGCATGAGAATGTGACTGGAGAATTGAATAACCTCCCCTTTTCTCTCCCACGCCCCCCTTTTATCCTCCCCCTCCACCTTCCCCTTCCCCCTGAGAAACAAAAGCGAGTTCGTACGGTACAGCTTTCAAGCTTGCCGTACGGCTCAATATCTGTGCTTTTTTTTCAAAGCACGCGACACTCCTTTGTACCCGTGATCTGTTATGGCTATCTTATTGTATATATGCATGTCGTTTTTTCGTTTTCATTGTACATTAGAACACTGAGTCGTTGTGGCTCTTTATGGCTGCGCGATGAAGTATATAGCCACTGGCAGGCTATGAGGTTCCGAGGGGGAGGTAAAGGTTATTCAATTGCTCAGTCACATTCTCACTAGTTTTTTTCCCGTTGATTGATTGGCAAAATTGGAATGAATGAAGCATCGTCGACCGGTATTTTCTGTGGGTCATGTCATCATACACATCAGCAAGTAAGTGCACTTATGCTATTTTCATTTTGAGTCTCTGCGCGTGTGAAAAAAAAAATGGAGATATATGCATGCTGTCCTATCGGGTGCAGCAACGCTTTCAGATTGCTCGTGCAGTACAGAAACGGTGAGATGAGTCGTACGTGTTTCAGTACAATATTCCTGGAAAATTGCTCGGTTGGGATTTTCTGCAGGGTTCAAGCGAATTGGGAGTTCACGGAGATCTTGAACCACGCGTGCGTATGATTTAATTTCGCCATGGCAGCGAGCGACGTCATGACGACGTATATAGTATATACAGTATATACGTGTAGAGTGCGTCAATGCAAAGTTAGATACGATCTGGTCTGATCAAGTCCAAGAAAGCGTGATCAGGCATAATGTCATATTAAAGCGGAAAGGTGGAACTTTTACGAAAACATTATTCCCACCAGTTCAGATCGCACTAGTCAGTGCACACCTGTACAGGCCTTATAACAGTGCCACGACAATGACGACAGCGAGGACAAGGCGCTCAATTAATTTTGCAGTGACGTTTTTGGATATTGACTCACAGCTAACAAAGGCATGGAGAAAGTACCTTGCAAAGTCACTTCCGCAGAGCAAGGTGCCTGAGCAACTGTACCCACGTGTACTGGAGCAATCGTTGAAGATCCAGTACGATGACGCTCATGATGGATGGGTTATGAGTGAGGTAGAGCCACTTGATCAGGGATTGACGTTTGACTGTATCGTGTCACCTGCAAACTCGTTTGGTCGTATGGACGGTGGACTTGATCTCTTGATTGCGAGGTTCTTTGCGGAAGGCAGGTTTCTTACGCCGACGACGAAAGCAGTGCCGCGACAAAGGCGCCGGGAGACACTGAGGGACGTGCTGCTTTATGTACAGAAGACACACTACCGGCGATGGCGCGGGATGCAGCCTGTCGGAAGCTGTTATTTAATTGACATGATGCCGTGGATGAAGAGGGACGCAGTGGTGACAGATGCGACAGATGCGACCGATGCAACAGAGGCTACAGAGACAGATCAAGAAGTGGATTGGAACAGGTTCAAATGCCGGTACATTGCACACACGCCGACGATGCGGGTGCCCAGTGTGATCGATCGGGAGGAGGTTGTGTACGATTGCATGTGGGCAGTTCTAAACGAGATCTACAATCACAACGAGAGTGCGAGTGCGGCAGAGCAGATATCGCATGTCGCGGTGACGGGGCTGGGGACCGGCACGGGTGCGATGGATCGAGATGTGTGCGCACAGTTGATGGTGCTTGCATACGTTAACTTCGTGGACGCGGTCGCGAAGGGCGAGGAAGGACTGGAAGACTGGCGGTGGCCGGTTGCACAGGCATGGGATGCGCAGATAGCGCGACGGCGGTGAGAGCAGCGGCGGTGTCCTGGGACGTGCTGTTTATGTATATAAAAATAATTGTAGCACAGCGCAATACATATAAGAACGGAAGCGATGCATGGCTGGCGAGATGCAGGCCGTTGATTGCCGGGGTGCAGTCGGCACTCTGACTCGACTGGGCGCTGCAGGGTCCTGGCACGCGGGCACGTGGGTACGCGTCGCGCCCGGCGATTGGCCCCACGACGCGTCGCGCCTGCCGAAAGCGTCGACGTATCGCGCAGTGATAGAAACCTATACTGCCACGATAACAGGCCGCATACGTATGGTACGCACGCTATAACCAAACGCTTGTCGATGATCGGCTGCGCACGGGGAGACTGGCGCGAGACATGGCACGCGGAGCGTTGCGATGATCGCGATGCCCGGAAACCGACAGTGCTGCACGTGCGTGCGATTCGCAGCGGTAGGATGTGATAAGATGTGATGAAAAGAGCCGGATAGCGGGGTGCTGCGTAGATGAGCGCGGTGTAGACTGAAAATTCACACTGCGCTCTACAGAAACAGCAGCAGCAATCGCTCGACCAGCGTGATCCGAGTGGCGATGGTGGGCGGATGAGACTCGAAATGGATCTGAAAAGCTGAACACACCCCTTATGATTACAAATTACTGAACACACAGCCCTTGGGATGATGCAACATTTCGGCGCTCCCGTAGTCAAGGGGTCTTGAAGTGGCAGTCTTTGATCGACGGCGATACTACAGCCAACATCCTGATTAGAAAAAAACCCCGCTAGGCTGGTTTAGACTGCCAAATTTATATCATTACGCTGTTTGTTACAAAATCGCAAATAATTTGCGTGGATAGTGTGGGATCAAAAGTAGTTAGGTCGAATGACGTCCTGACTTGACGTTGTCCGCGCTGCACTCCCATCAGATTGTGCCCGTGTAATTCGACTCCATCGTCGCTCCACTACAGGAGCTCACAGGCTCAGTTCTGCTGCTGCCGCTCATCCAACTTCACCATTGTTCACCAATAGTCAAGTCTCACGACCATCCTTGCCTGCACGCAGGGCTACTTACCAGCAGCACTCGACAACACCGCAAATTGCTTAGTCGCTCTGCTCTTCCTTAGGTTCAGATGGCCAGTGGCGCAAGCGGCACGACCACAGCCTCTCACTCACCAACATCTCCGTTTCTTTCCTTCTCTACTCCAGCAGCCTGCAGTCCAGCTGTGTTTCCCCGACAAAGTAGAAGCGCAAGTATAGTCAGTGCTTCTGGCTCAGCAGGCAGTCGAAGCGGCGGCCCTAGTCCCGTTATTGTCATGGACCGCCGCGACCCGCTTCCCCCTCAGCCTTCACGGCCGTCTCAGGATGTGAGTGCATTTGATAACACCGTTCGCTATAGATCTGGTACTGACTTTTTATAGGACGCAGCTTCTCAGAGCGAACAAACAACAAGCATAACGCTCACACCTAAGCGGGCAGCAAAGCGATTAAGCGCGGAAGCACATCAGCCATCATCGCGGAGTAGACCGATGTTCATGTCCACCGACGCAGCTGCGCAAACAGAAATGTCCACTTCCTTATCTTCAGCTACTCGGAATCGCAGATCATCACATTCACACTATGGTTATGCACACTCGCCAAAGATCCAATCTCAAAAAGCCTCGTCAGACGATACACATGCTGCAACGTCAGATCAGTCACACACCACCGACACACAGAATAGCAGTCAACCTCAGAATACAGTTACGAGTAACACAAAACCAGTTTCTGCTTCTACAGACTCAGAAGCCCACGTCAAGAGTACAGCATTGCCAGTACAGGCTGCGGCACAATCACAACCAACACACGCGCCTAAAGTGATCCCATCTTTTTTTTTCGAGAGTGAGATGGAAGTTTTGCTCAATTTAATTTCGTCCATGCTTGGCGAGCTGATCAGCTTGAACGATGCTCTTCCCTTGGTATCGTCTCAAATCACCCGGTTTCACTCACGTGCTCCACCGCAGATTTCACATCGAGATTACCTCGGACGTATCATCCGATTCTGCTCGCTTGAGAAGTCGGCTCTGCTTTCAATGGTGTTTTATATAGATTTGTTGTGCGCCGCGTTTTCATCATTTACGATAAACTCTCTAACTGTTCATCGATTTCTAATCACGGCAGCAACCGTGGCAAGCAAAGGTTTGTGCGATAGCTTTTGCACGAACGCACATTACTCTCGCGTCGGTGGTATCAGTCTCGCAGAGCTGAATTTGCTTGAGGTCGAGTTTCTTGTGCGAGTAGGATGGCGTGTCGTGCCGTCTGTCAAGACTCTAGACGAATACTACAAACGAATGGCAGCACGGTTGACTTCTATGTACATCCTTGCGCCGGACAACGGCTCGATTGAGGAGCATACACGCAGTGCAGAAGAGCACGCGATACGTGAAGACACACGACCCCGAACTGCGAGCTGACAATGATTTAAGAGTCTACCGTCTTAAAAAGTTGCATGTTTTCTTTTCTCTCACTCTCTTTCCCTTTTTGTTTTTCGTTCTTCCCTCCTCCTATACTTCTTTTCTTTCTGTTCTTTTTTTTTAACATTACCGGCACTAATTTGGCGTACCTGTGTTGTTTCTATTTTTGACTTTTGAGTCGTGTTGTTCGCTTTGTTTGTAGTTTTACGGTTTGTGTAAAGTATGCATTATTTATTTTCAGTGAACTTCGGAATCCGATTTATGATTAGTTTGTTTATACGGTTAGGTCGTGGTAGTCAAGTGCGCGGGTAACCGCAGAGCGGCGCGCTCAGAAAACTCCCAGACAGGCGCGGGGCGGCCATGTCTGTGAATCACCGTCGAGACTATACGGAGCTCATCGTGCGCTGCGTTTCCATCTGCCACTGGCCGTACATACACACAATCTAGCTCTTTGCTATCTCGAAACTTTCTTTCAACTGAAAATCTGCATATATTTCTCGAATCTCGCAAAAAAATCACACACTTGTCTGGATTCTCGGCTGCAGACCAAACTGCGAGACACGCCGCTTTGCCACGCCACGGCAACGCTTCATCAGCTCACGCACAATCGGCCACTGTCGGGATCGAGCGTCGCTCCACAAGACGTCTCTCGCGCTATTCAGAATTGTCCACATACGACTCACTAGTGCCGCTCAAGCTACAAGATTTGAATCAAAATGATTTCAGAAGAAGATCTGACGCCGTACCTGCGGAGTGGCGACCGTGAAGTGCAGCTTCGTGCGCTGCGTTCATTGAAGAACTCGGTTATTGGTCACGATGAGCAGAAAAGTTGGTATCTTGATCGCGGTGTTCTTGATGATTTGATTGCGTTCATCAAAGTTGACGCGAGTGGCGGCATTGTCGAACAATCAGTCAACGAGTGTAGAGTTCAGGCTGCGATCATTCTCGGTAGCTTTGCATGCAGTGCGTATCGCCTTTTCACAGATACAGAAACATGGCTAATTTTACAGGTGAACCGGAAATCTCTGACAGACTGTTTAAATCCAGAATTCTTCGCGAACTATTTAGCACGCTTACACTTTCTTCGCCACCAGCTCTCCTCCTAGCTTCTCTACGCGCACTTACAGCGCTTCTAGCATCCCGACCTTCGCAAAACACAGCACTTCAGTTTCCATCTGTTGTTGATTCAGTTGCTAAACTAATTGCGCATTACACAGTCGCATACATTTCAGCGCCATCACCGGCAGTTGCACAGCTTCTTACACTTCTTTGCGCTGCAGTCCCGTTAGTTGCTCCGTCGCAACTATCAGTGTACCATCAATTGAGTAAGCCGCTGATAGAGCCACTGGGTAGACTTGTGAGTCACGTTATTTCTGCGCCGTCGGCAGCACGACAAACTGCAAGATTACCGCGGCCAAGAGGCAGCGTGCTTGGTCCGTATGGGCCCGAGCAGAACCTACAGTCCTCTGCTATTTTTGCTCTGGCACACATCGTGTCTCCGCAAAGCGTGAGAGAGCTATCAGTCATGTCACGCACATTTGCAGACTCGCTTGTGCATCTTTTGCGATCGCCGTCGTCAACTACCCGACTTGCATCCGCGGCGTTGTTGACCGCGATCCACGCTTCAAGACCGGCTGAGCCTGGACTTGGTGGAACGGTTATGCGGATTCCGTTAAATACAGAGGTATCACTTTTACTCGTGCCGACGCTGATGAAGTTGATTGATGATTCGTTGACGGGGGATGAAGGTGGAAAGTCGACATGCGACCCGTTAACGCTGTTTACACTTGCAACTTTGTGTCGCGAGGGCGGAGCAGTTGCTGATAGATGTGTTGAAGCTGGATTGATCAAGAAAATTGTCCAAGTTATTGCGCATACGGTGCCGAGTAACCGGTCAGATTCAGTCAAGATATCTGAAGGCGCAAGCAAGCTTCTTGCTGGTGGATTGCTGTGCCTTTCGGCGTTAGGACTGCACAAAGAAGAGTACCGAAAAGCGATAATTGACGCTAATGTGCTTACGATTGTCGTTGCGGTTATGAATGCGCCGAATGGACCGAGTGCGAGAGAGATCAAGATTGCGGCATGTAATGTGCTGCGGACGTTGTCGCGTAGTGTCATTTTGCTTCGCACGACGTTGGTTGAGAGTGGAATTGTTGGAGGCGTGGTTGATTTGCTCGGTGACTCGTCGACGACTCCGTCAGATGAACAAATTGAGTCGTCTTTCCCTGCAAGTGTACCGCGTGCTTCACAGACCTCTCCGACAGAGTCTAAGAGGGAATGGGATAATGGGGCTTCAAACGACGGGGCTGATATCCAAGTTGACGAGGAAGAGGAAGATGAAGATGACGAGTCTGAGTCGCCATTGTTGTTTGGACAGAGTCTGCGCAGTGTGCAGAAACTGAAAGATTCAGAGGAAGACCTCGAGGTACGGACGGCTGCGATGGCAGCTGTTTGTAATCTTGTACTTGAGTTTTCGCCATTGCGGAAACCAATTCTTGACAAGGGAATTTTGCCTTTGATTGTTTCTGGCGCGAAGAGCCAGTATGCGCCGTTGCGGCTGAACTCTGTGTGGGCACTGAAGCATATGGTGTATGGCGACGATATGGAGACGAAGGGGATGGTGCTGTCGGAGGTTGGATTTCCACTGCTGATCAATCTATGCGACGATCCTGAGCTTCAAGTACAAGAGCAGGCTTTGGATTTTATCCGCAACTTGATCGCGCGGTCGGAAGACTACATTGACGGACTATTCCACAACGTCGGAGTAGATCGGTTTTACGACATTTTGGAGCGTAAGCTCTGCGTATCTTCGGACGCGACGGTGATGTCAGATTCATCGGCGACGACGCAGACGACGGATATGTTTTACACGGAGATCATTGTGTGCGCGGCGTACATTGTGGTGCATATTGCGGCGGGGTACGACCGGCACCGGCAGACGATCATTGATCATGAGAAGGTGCTACGGCGCATCGTTGAGTTGATGAGCCACGAGCGGGATGAAGTGCGTCTTGCGTGTTTGTGGATTGTTCTCAATTTGACGTGGATTGAGGAGCCTCATGAGTCAGTTGCCGGCGGGGTCGAGCAGATGGCAATTGATAGTGTAGGTGACTCGGACGGTCGTGCAACGACTGTTATGGACGATTTGGCAGCGATTGCCGCGGGAGCGGTAGAGTCGCCAGCTGCGGCGTCGTCGACGGCGATGACGTCGTCAATGTATTATATGGAAGTGTGTCGGCAACGCGCACTGGCGCTTGTGCGGTTGGGAGTGCGGGAGCAGCTCGAGGCGCTGAAGCACGATCGGGTGCTGGATGTGCGGGAGAAGAGCAAGACCGCGGTTTACCAGGTGGAGTCGCTGGTGTCGTTTAAGAGTGACGAGGCGGGTCCAGGACCGGCAGGAGGAGCAGAAGCACAGTTGCCGGACGTGCCGTCGACATCAACGTCGTCATCTTCGGCATCAGCGACGACGACGACGGTGGCCGCGGTCAATGCGGGCGACTCCGGATCGTTACACATGGAATTTTCTGCACCGGAGCATACCGGAGTTGGGTCTGGGAATGCCGATATGAGTGGCGCGATGGATATTGACGACTTGCATTATTGAGAAGGGGGTGAACTATAGGCCGTGGCAGTGGAAAGTATGTATGTAGTCGGATACATACATTAAGGAGCAAGTGGAGTTTGTCAGGAGTGTATTTGTAATAATGATGGTTTTGTTTTGTAGCCATATTTTCATGAATGATTTTGTTTTGTAGTCAACAAGAGTTTTAGTGTATTGATGTACGAGAGCTAGATGAAGACGACCCGTATGTGTGCGCGGGACTGACAAGGCTATTGTTGCGGCCGAGACAATGTACGTGCGGCGTGCAAATGACGTGCTGGTCGGTGTGTGCATTACGATCGCAATATTGCATCGACGTATACAGTATAATCGCTGTGCTGACTTTGGGTCATTTAAACGCTTTGACTTTCGGAGCGTGAGTAATCTTTGAAAGAGGTGAATTGGGGAAGTTAGAAACGTGTATTTAACCAGCCGGGTGTCGTCAGCTGAAGATTTATAAAGTACACTTAGCACATCGATCGCTGCAACTGCTCAATCTCGAGAAGACACGAAAACGCTTGACACACATGCTGAACAAGAGTGTTTTTAATATCGCGAAACAAACAATGGCTACAAAGACGGCGGCTACAGCGCTTGTTCCCCCGTTCACGCGGGAGATCGCGGAGCGGAAGGTGAAGATTGCACAGGATCTGTGGAATACGATGTATGTTTCAGCTGCGTGAGGTTGCTATAGAGTAGTAGATAAGTGCGATGCTGATATGACACAGGGACGCAAAACGAGTTGCTCTGGCGTATACTCCTGACTCGATCTGGCGGAACCGCACGACGTTTGTGAAAGGGCATGATGAGATTGTGAAGTTTCTCGAGGATAAGTGGGCGAGCGAGACCGAGTACCGACTACGTAAGGAGCTATTTGCGTTCACAGAAAACAAGATCGCGGTGCAGTTTTGGTATGAGTGGAAAAATCAGAAGGATGGTGAGTGGTACCGTACATATGGACTCGAGGACTGGACGTTTGCGGAGGACGGCCGGATGGCGAAGAGGTGAGTTCTTTTTGGTTTTGAAATGACGACTGAGGAGAGATGCTGACGCGGAGTATCTGCAGACATATGAGCGGAAACGATCTGAAGATCAAGGAGGAGGAGCGGTGGTTTGTGGACGGGGTGGACGTGAACAGCGTAGAGATTGGGCCGTCGCATTGGTAGACGGTTGGGTTGGGCTGTCTTGTATATACAAGAACATCGTGTAATTGATTGATTGAAGCGACTTCGAGAAGAGAGAGACAAATGCAACGCACGAGGCCGCGAGCGTCACCCGCGCAGTCACGTGCCGTCGGAAGGGCGCCGCGCGCTGATTGGCCGGAGCGCAGGGCGGAGCGCGAGGGCTAGGGCTTGTGCAGTCGTGGGTGCGGAAACGCGGGCCTGCCAATCATTTGGAGAGCGCCGGGGTCGAGAAACCGTGTTCGGCCCTGGGCCGCCGCCGTCCCGCCCGCTTTTTTTCTCTCCTTCTCTTCCGGTCTCTCCCCTCCTCTCTTCCTCTTCTTCCCCAAGCATCGCCTTCCCCGTCTTCCCCCCTCCCCCCTCCCCCAAGACAAGCCAAGTGCAATGCCTGCTCCTCGTCTGCTTCCGCGCCTCTCGCGCTCCGCCTTCCGTGCGGCCCGCGCTAACAACCGCTTCTTCAACGCGGCCCCCGTCTCGCGGTCACTCCTCGCCCGCGGCCTGGCCACCGAGGCCACCGCCTCCGCCGGCGCCATCCGGTACGATCCCTTTCCTCTTTTCTTTGCAATGCCTCTGTTGTCCGCTGTGTCTCGCGCGTCTGGCGCGTTCTCGTTGTCGCTTGCGTTTTTCCTCGGACTGTCCACGATAATTGAGCGGTCACTTCCGTCATCCTGTCTTGTTCCGATCTCGCCATCTATTCTTCAGCCCCTTCACTTCGCCAGATCCCGACAGAGCTTTACAGCACCCGCAGCGTTCAATCTTTCATCATTTCAAAATTCAATGCATCGCACAATTGACTGTTCAATTGCTTCAACTTACACTGTTTTTTATTGTGGACTAGTCTGAGGAAATTCTTGGCGTGTTGCACGCGCCCGACTCGCAACGCTGGCTACATGCATTTGCTTTTTGCTTCTTTTTCAATAACTGACATCTTTCCAGCTCGGTCATTGGTGCCGTCGTCGACGTCCAGTTCGAGGCTGACACCCTCCCCGCCATTCTGAACGCTCTTGAGGTCCAGGACCACTCCGGTGACAAGCTCGTTCTCGAGGTTGCCCAGCATCTTGGTGAGAACACTGTCCGCACCATTGCTATGGACGGTACCGAGGGTCTCGTCCGTGGCCAGAAGGTCGTTGACACTGGTGCTCCCATCACCATCCCCGTCGGCCGTGGCACTCTTGGCCGTATCATCAACGTATGTGTTTTCTTTGTTTATTTTTTTTTCTTTGCAACCTCACCGCTAACTCTCTCAGGTCATTGGCGAGCCCATTGACGAGCGTGGACCCATCAAGGCCACCAAGTACCTCCCCATCCACGCCGATCCCCCAGAGTTCGTCGATCAGTCGACTGCTGCTGAGATTCTCGAGACCGGTATCAAGGTCGTCGATCTCCTTGCCCCCTACGCTCGTGGTGGTAAGATTGGTCTCTTCGGTGGTGCCGGTGTCGGCAAGACTGTGTTCATCCAGGAGCTCATCAACAACATCGCCAAGGCCCATGGTGGTTTCTCCGTCTTCACCGGTGTCGGTGAGCGAACCCGTGAGGGTAACGATCTTTACCGTGAGATGATTGAGACTGGTGTCATCAACCTCGAGGGCGAGTCCAAGGTGTCCCTTGTGTTCGGCCAGATGAACGAGCCCCCGGGTGCCCGTGCCCGTGTCGCTCTTACCGGTCTCACCGTCGCTGAGTACTTCCGTGACGAGGAGGGTCAGGATGTGTTGCTCTTCATTGACAACATTTTCCGTTTCACCCAGGCCGGTTCGGAGGTGTCTGCCCTTCTTGGTCGTATTCCCTCTGCCGTCGGTTACCAGCCCACCCTGGCCACCGATATGGGTCTCCTCCAGGAGCGTATCACCACCACCCAGAAGGGTTCCGTCACTTCCGTCCAGGCCGTCTACGTGCCCGCTGATGATTTGACTGATCCTGCCCCTGCCACCACCTTCGCTCACTTGGACGCCACCACTGTGTTGTCCCGTGGTATTTCTGAGCTTGGTATCTACCCCGCTGTCGATCCCCTTGACTCCAAGTCGCGTCTTCTTGACGCCGCCGTTGTCGGTGAGGAGCACTACAACGTTGCCACCCAGGTCCAGCAGACCCTCCAGGCTTACAAGTCGCTCCAGGATATCATTGCCATTCTTGGTATGGATGAGTTGTCTGAGGCTGACAAGCTCATTGTCGAGCGTGCCCGTAAGATCCAGCGTTTCCTGTCACAGCCTTTCACCGTCGCCCACGTCTTCACTGGTATCGAGGGCCGTCTCGTGTCCCTCAAGGACACCGTCAAGTCGTTCAAGGAGATTCTTGAGGGCAAGCACGACCACCTCCCCGAGGCTGCCTTCTACATGGTTGGTGGCATCGAGGATGTCATTGCCAAGGGTGAGAAGCTCGCCGCTGAGGCGAACTAATCTATCCCTGGGGAGCATAGAACAGTGAGCGTGCACCAAAAAATCGTAATGCTTGAGAAATAGAAAAAAAAAAGACTGGAAAAAGAAATGTGTTTGAGTGTTTGGCTTTTCACTCTTTTTTAATTTGTTTTTCAGCTTGAATCATTGCGCGTTTGCTTTCTTCGTTTTCTTATTCACATTTGTTTAAATTTATTCTTGTCATCATCCTATACATCTAAGATCGCGTATGTAGATCTGGAACGTGCATTACGTCGTGGGTTACGTCGGTGCGCGTTGATAATCCATGTAACTTGAGGCACCAACTGTAGCTCTGCGCCACTGCTGTTCTGCAATTCGCGTCAAATGCTCAAAAAGTTTCAAGTGTTTAAAGTGCCATTGTCTCGAAAGGATTAAATTACGCAGTTAGAGCTTTACGAATGAATTGACAATACATTCACCCAATTTGGCGATAAGAGCCGGCTGGGACCGAAATCCCAATTTTCACAATGCGGAGGAGAGCGATCTATGTATATGTCTGTGCACTCACATCGCTTTGCCTCTGCGTCCTGCGTACATTAGGATATTATTTTGTCGACAGCAGCCTTAATAACAGTGTCTATTTTATTTTTTTCAGTATAGCCGGGGGACTAGGAATGGCGGAGTAACTCGCTGGCTGGACTTACCGGTGCGTAACGTGTGGACGCGGGGTCAATTTGTTTAAAAGTGCGAGCTGACGCTGACGCTGACGGTCAAATTGCATGCAGTTGTAATCCCCGCGCCAGCACACTTTTCATATAAGAATTACACGAGGTGTTAAACGAGGCAAATAATACTCTCGGCGAGTTTCTTAAACACCGCCATGGACGACGGCGGTGACGACGTGGAGTATTCCAACTCCACCATCGGTATCGTCATTGCTATCTGCGGCAACGTGGTTATCAGCATCGCACTCAATCTACAGCGTTATGCGCACCTGAGGATAAAACGACAAGTGGCACAACAAGTGACGGAGGAGGTAGCGACTAATGCTGCTGAAAGCGCTGAACATCGAGAAGAGGATCCGGATGTGGAGTATTTTGCGGACGCGGAAGATGATGCAGATGAGACTACACAGCTTACTTTACCGCATTTTGTCGCTGCAGATGGATTCGAGACCGCGACTCCGCCGTCGAGTGTAGTTGCGAATCTGCAGCAAACGGCAGATGAGATTGTGAACTCTGGAACTGATATCAATGCTGCGAGTTCAGGAATGACGACTGGTGCAAGCAATGCGTTCAATATGACAGACTACGGCGCCACCAAAACGACGGCGTCGCCTCAAATGCACATGCTTGCACATTCTCCTGCAAGTTTTGACACTGCATCGTCAACACAGAGTAGCGGAGGGTCAGCAAGAACGAAGAGACCTGGGTCCTGGGCGGATTTTGGAAACCAGAGACGGTCAGGGTCAGCTATTTTGCTCAGGGGCGTGCGTAAAAATGGAGGATCAGTAGCGTCGAGGTCGAGTCGACGAAATAGAGGGATTACAAGACGGCATTCGGGGATGTCGTACGCGGAGTCGACTATCAGCACATCAGAGTCAAAATTGCCGCCGTATGTCAAGAGCGGGTACTGGTGGTTTGGAATGCTTCTTATGGCGTACGTATTTTCTTCTTATTTTGCGATCGAAAGCAAGGACTGACGAAGTAGGGCTGGCGAGATTGGAAACTTTCTAGCATACGGATTTGCACCTGCATCAACGGTATCCCCACTCGGCGTCGTTGCTCTCATTTCAAACTGCATTGTTGCACCGATATTTTTCCATGAAAAGTTCCGGATTCGGGATCTGGTTGGTGTTTTGGTTGCCGTTTCAGGAGTTGTGACTGTCGTTTTTGCGTCGAATCCGCAAGAGGACTTTTTAGATCCTCGGCGTATTTTGGAAGCGGTATCGCAGCTGTCATTCGAAATCTACGTGATCGTCACGTTGTCGTGTATGCTTATCCTTGGCGGATTAAGTACGAAATTTGGAAGCAAAGTCATTTTCGTCGATATTGCGCTTGTCGCGCTGTTTGGTGGTTACACTGCTCTTTCAACAAAAGCAATCTCGAGTCTTCTCACATTCTCGCTATACCGCGTCTTCACGTTCCCAATAACCTACGCCCTCCTGGCCATTCTCGCGCTGACAGCCGTGTTGCAAGTCAAATACCTCAGTCGCGCATTGCAGCACTTTGACTCGACTCAAGTCATTCCTACGCATTTTGTCTTCTTTACGCTTTCTGTAATCACTGGATCTGCAATTTTGTATCAGGATTTCCAGGGCGCGTCGACTGCGAAACTCATCCAGTTTTTCTCGGGCTGTGCGTTGACGTTCGCAGGAGTATGGCTCATCACGTCGAATCGGAAGACCGATAAAGGAGACGATGTAGTTGATCAGGAGGCAAACTTCTCATCTGTTGCGTCTGTTAGTTTGAGTCGCAGTCCCAGTGCAAGCACGCCGACGTCGTCGCTATACGATCACGAGGAAGACGCACAAGTGATTCGTGATCCCGACGCAGCGGTCACGCGACGTGAACATGTGCGTGACTTTCTCGCGGAACCATCACGGCCGTCACTCACGGCGACACTATCGTCGCCTGCGCGCGCAGGCTCTCGTGAGTACGAGCACCAGTCACGACCGCCTCCTTCCGCGTGGCCTGCATCTGAAAGCACTCCGTTGCTACCTACTTTGAACACTATAAACGATCACACCATCGCCGCAACTGGATCTACACGTCGTGGACCTGCGAGCCCGAGTACTACGTCTGCATCATACATGCCAGGTTCTGGGATCGGGTTACTCGTTGATTCGTACGTTCGGGAGCAAATGCATTCATGGCAGGCGCACCAGCAGAAGAAGAAACGGCAGAACGAGCGTGCAACAGCGGCTGCAGCTTCGCGTTCTGGAGCAGGAAGACGAAGAGTCTTGGCTGAGTCTGCGGAAATCGACTCGGCTAGTGAGCCTCTGCACAGAGCTCAGACAGGTCATGAAGAAACTGAGTGAGTGCGTGGAGTTAGAGCCGGGAACTTAAAAAATGTATATAGTCTGTGTATAGGTTAAAGGGAAAGGGAGTTCGTGCACTGAAGTGAGTTGGCATATCAAGGATGGTAATATGGTAATGATTGATCCCGGGATATAATGCATTTGGTGATTAAACATAACCTGAAGACGATATGAACATAGATACGTAACGGCGGGACAAACGGTCTCGACAGGCTTTATCCTAGTATAGAAAACCGTGTACAACCCCTTTGGTCTTAATATTCATTCAACATGTATGTAGTTATGTAAATAAATGTCTGCACTTTTCCTCCAAACGTCGTCCTTTCGCTGTAGCTGAAATGATACACCCCCCTCTAATGGCCACCAACACCGGCAATCTTCTCGTAAATGCAGTACACGACAAACGCGCCCGTTCCAAGACCGAGACCGGGAAACATGCCCTTCAGTCTGTTGTACCGGGAGAACTGGCCTGTGTATCTCCACGCCTCTCTGAACAAAGTGAAATTACGCGTTAGCAAGATTACCATACCCAGTCATTGAGCATATCAACCATACCTCCGCTCCCACGGATCCTTAATCGCGTTTCGCAGTACCCGAGCAGCGCGCATTATGTTTTTATGTATACGGGATCGTTAAATGACCGGCTGACGATGGGGGAAGAAACAGGCGTGCGAGTCGAGTTGAATCGCTCTTGGGACAGTCGAAAAGCCCACGATGGTCGATTTCAGCATTTGCTGATTGGCTGCGGCTGCAGAGCCATGCTGACAGTAGCGCCGCATAAGGGATTGGTGTGAATATTGAAGCCCATCGTACACTTAGAAGCGCCAGACGGGTCGACTCGCGGGCTTGATATATGCAGAAATTTTAGATATTATCGGGTCATAATTTTTATGCTTTAACGCTCTTGCTTTTGCGATCTTGCTGGTGTACATCGTGCAGCTATGGACAGCCTACTAGTTAGTACTTACAGTTCGAGGACGGCACGTGCAGTACTAGAGTCACGCCCAAGGACATCTACGGGGTTTGTGTATATTTTCAGTGTAAGCAGCGCCTTTGGTGCAGTGCGGCGGCTCAGGGCTGGCAATTCTGGTCGAGGAGAGCGCATCGAAACAAGCGAGGATCGTGGTCTCGATGGCGAAGCGTTGAGAGAAAAGATTCACGACTTTGTCTGCAGCCGTATATCCGGTGACTCAGCATTTACGCCGAAAGATTTGCTTATAGAGATACTTTGTGGACTATTCACGGAGAGAACTCACAGCTAGCGCTGGGTCTGAAATAAGAGAGGTTCTACCGTTTGCAAGGCCGATTCAAGATCAACGCTGGGGAAATACGCGAACACACCAGTCGCGCGACCTTCACGTTACAATTCCGCGGAAGCGAATTAAGAGGTATCTTCAAAGCGAAACTTGATACACTGAGGATCACAGAGTACTGACAGCATTTTAACTTGCCGTTTCAAGCGTCTTAAATGCTTCTGAGATCAAGTTCCATCAGACTAAAGTACAGTGTGAATCAGCACGAGCTTGAGTGACGATTTGGCCCCAAAATTTGGTTTTTCATCAGCTATAAACAGTACATGCCACCACGACTACGACTCAGAATCAACAGAATATAGAAAGGAATGCAGGGATCTGGACTTCTTCCGAGGGGATATAATGGCGTCCTGCCGATGCCGCAGGTCGGTGCCTCTGCGCACCACCTCAACACATACTCACAGCAACTACCACCCCACCTGACCGGTGCGGGTGGTCTTCACCAGTCACAGGTAGCAGCGGTCGCCTCAATGCAACAACAGCAACAGCAGCAGCAGCAACAGGCGGCCGCAGCCGCAGCCGCTATGGCACATACACCACAGATGCAACATCAGCAGGCTCATGTACTCCAGCCGGCGTTGCAGCCGTCGTTAGGAACACCACAGGGTCAGACTACGTTATCAGGAGCATATATACGAGAGGTCTGGAAGACGACTTTTGAGCAGGAGATGCACGTATTGCGGGAGTTGGTGGAACGGTATAACTACATTTCACTGGTATGTTCTTGAACTTTGATACTGTGTCTGCACCCAGTGAATCTGCTTGTTAATCATTTCATTTAAGGACTCTGAATTCCCTGGTATTGTTGCGCGACCCGTTGGATCATTCAAGACAACTACAGATTATCATTACCAGACACTACGGTGTAACGTTGACCTTTTGCACGTTGTTCAGCTCGGAATCACTTTTGCAGACGAACATGGAAACCATCCAGAAGGTCTTCCAAGCACATGGCAGTTTAATTTCAAGTTCAGTCTTTCCGAGGAGATGTACTCTGCAGACTCGATTGACTTGATGACCAAGTCTGGAATTGATTTCAAGAAACACGAAGAGTACGGAATCAGCCATGATGAGTTCGCACAGCTGTTTACCAGCAGCGGTCTTGTTTTGGAGGATAATGTGAAGTGGATAAGTTTTCACAGGTTAGTTTAGACAGGCTTGGAAGTTGAGTCGTAAGCTAATCGGATGCAGTGGATACGATTTTGGATATCTAGTATCGATGATGACGAACCGACCGCTTCCCGAAGAAGAGGAAGAGTTCCTACGGCTTGTCCGGAAATTCTTCCCTTCGCTATATGACGTAAAGTACATGCTACGGCTTGCTGCGACGAAAAATATCAAGGGCGGTTTGCAAGAACTCGCAGACGAGCTCAGGATATCTCGAATCGGCCCGGCGAGGCAAGCTGGAAGCGAAGCGCTACTTACAAACTCGTGCTTTTTCGAGTTGCTCAAGTTTACTCAGGAACAGCCGGAAGATGCCTATGCGTATGTTACTCTCCTATTTGAAATTACATATTTTCTGATCTGAAGCTGACTGTTTTTAGAAACCAAATTTGGGGTCTCGTATCCTAAGCGCTATGCACGAGCAAACGTTTGCGACTTTCAAATTTTTCCTTTTGTTTCGTTCTTGTATGCTTTATTGTCGTTGATTTTATTTTCCCCTTTTCTTATGATTAGACCGAATTGGACGGCATTACTCTCGGTGTGAAGGTTCCCTTTGTTCTCAGCTGTTTCTGCTTTGGTCTTCGTTGTGTGTGTTTTTGTGTTTTTTTATGTTTTACCTGCTGCTTGTACAATATACAGACTCCCGAGTAGAGCTTCTATTAATGTGACAAATGAACTTTGATACAGTACATAACTATGTATATTGACTAAAAGTACACTCGCGCTAAGAGTTTACACAAACTTGCGCTTCTTCTTTCCATTCTCGTCTTCATCGTCATCATAATCCAACACTCTAACTTCGCCATGCATCCTTCTTGCAAGCGGAATCTCAGGTCTCCGCGCCGCTTTCTCCTCTTTCCTCGTCCGTCGTGGTTGACCTTTATTTTCATGATGCGCAGCCATATCAGTCGACGCGGCAAGAAGATCAATATCAGCAGTCACGCCGTCATCAACATGATGCGCTTTCGGTGGTTTCTCAAGAACAAGCTTCGCGCCTTTGGCAGAATGGTCCCGCGAAAAAAGCATATGAACAGAGCCTGTGGATGTAGCAACTGCAATCTGGTTCAGTCCCGCGTGCCACTTAACACGCGTGACAGACACGGTCTTTGGTGTTTTTGGCGCTGTGGTCGATTTACTCGTGCCGTTTGTGTCGTCCGGTGTGATTGCAGCGGGGAAGTCTAGCTCGGTCACGGTACAAAGATCAGATTTATCAATAATGTGAAGCTTCCCAATCGGCTGCTCTGGCGTACCAGATGTTCCAGTAACAAGATATTTTCCATCAGGACTAAATGCAATCTCCGTCTCCTGCACCTCATTAGGCAATCCACTTCGAGAAAGCACCGGCTTTTTGAAATTCCGGGTATCCCAAAGCTTCACTGTGCCATCTCCTCCTCTTGAAACAAGCGTGTTTCCATCACTTCCGTACAAAAGTGATGAAGTCCATGATTCTGGAGTGTGCGCTTCTTGAACACTCGCTGCAGGTCTACTGTACGGTCCATTTGCGCTCCAATACGCAATCGACCCGTCCGTCATGGCGCCAGCGATATATTTCCCGTCATTAGGGCTCCACGCCAATGTACTCACTCGAGTTTTACCACCAGCACCTGCCTTTGACACTCGAGATTTGACGACGATAACGTGGCTTTGTTTCCTGCGAACATTGGAATCCCATATCCGGATCGTCGAATCTGTGGATGCGGTTGCGAATAGAATGGGATCAGAGGGATGCCATCTGCCGCAGGTCAACTCGGCAATATGGCCATCTGTATTGTTCAAGTCTCGTATATACATATCTCCACGGGTGAACTCGCTCCTAAAAGGCTGTTAGCAATTGCTTCTTGCCTTAGTTAGAAAAAACGTACACTTCAACGCCGTCGCGAGTAAAGATCTTGGCTTGCGTTGACGCAGTGACGGCAAGCAAGTACTCTCCATTAAGCGAAAATTGAGCGTCGTGAATAATATGAGATTCGTTTGGCTCAAATGTCCGGTATGGTTTTATATGTGCAGGATTCATACCATTGAAATCCCAGAGATCAAGATCAAAATCGAATGATCCGGTCGCAAGACGGGCACCTGCGCGGTCAATGTCCAGCGCCGAGACAGTCTGGAACTAGTCAGTAACGTCGCCCCACAGCCTCCCCAAAATACAAACTCACCTTTGTATGCTCTCTTAGTACTATTTCATGTGAAATTGGCAACTCATCCAACTCGTCATCGTCGTCATCGCTATCATCATCGTCGTCGTTCTTCGCGTCACGCTTTGCAACGCGATCCGCGTAATCTTTCCGCACACATTTTTGATACTGAGAGTCTGGATTGTATGTTGCACTCTGCTTGCCAAATTCAGACGGCAGAAACCGCCGAAACTCGTCTTCTTCGTCGCTCTAGATCAGTCACGTCGTTAGCGTTGAACCGTCTTTATGTGTGACGAAGAGCACCGAAAGCGCTGCTATAGCTGTAGAGCAACCACATACCATTTTCAACTTCCCGCTCCAAAACTCTTGGATCTCTATCTGAGAGACTTGCAAATCCTAGCTATTTATCTGCTTTCAAGTCGAAATAGAGAGCAAAAGTCACCGCGAACTCGTCGCAGTTGGAGTCGATTCAAGATCGGACATTTCAACACATCACGTGATTGATTTCCGCTGTTTGCGAAACGTGCAAAACGGGAAAAAGCTTATAGGAATCGCGCGCGCCAACTATACATACGTTGGTGTGCTCGCTTGATTTGGTCTGTTACTGGAGACACAACAAGGGATTGTTCGTACAAGGGTATTTTGTATTGTTGCTGCGAAATCTCAGGCTGGCGTTGGTGCTGGTGTGTGTGTGTGTGTGTGTGTGTGTTTATAGGTGGATCTCCGTGACCACGGGAGCTGGATCGTATATCCGCGCTGTCGGTCATCACACGTTTACTCTATCAACTTGAATACACCCACTAAGCGCATTATTTTCCGCCAAAGGGTCTGGAATCTGGCGTACGTAACAAGTCAACCGGAATTTCACGTACGTTAAAGACTGGTGACATATTTCGACTGAATTGATTGGATCATTCGTACAAATATCAGAAAAGTAAGGTCTCCAACAATCAGCAATGGACAATCGACGAACGCAAAGCCCGGGCTTTGGTGGACCGCAGGGCGGTCAACAGCGCGGGAGCTACGCGTCAGCGATTTCGGAAGCCAGTGGAGGAAGATCGAGCGGTGGTGGTGGTTTTTATCACAACAATCAGTCACTGGATTGGATCATTGGACTTGGCGTGAAGTTGACGACCACGTTTGAGGATGAAGTTTTTGGAATTGTTTATAGTTACTGCACGATGACGAATACGGTTGCGCTTGAGGAAACCACTGAGGCTGCGTTGATGTCGTTGATTGGGGAACCGCGTTCGACGCCGAAATCCGGACCGAGAGATTACCGGATCATGAAGATTTCGTTTATCAAAGATATTGCTGTTTTGGGTAAAGCTACGACAGTGAAAGAAGATCGAGCAAGTAGTGGACCCGTGGGTGGACCGTACGCAAAGGCCGTGCCGGAGATTGCACCGGTCAACTTGAGCTCCGTGTCGCAGAAGATGTCCAGTGCTACGCGGTCGACTGGTATGCAGCTTGCGCAGAAAGGAGTTGGCGTTACACCTCTTGCACAACAGCTGTTTGATTCGTTGGCAAAGACGTACGTGAGCGGTGGTGTGATGAGTGAGGGCGTTTTGACTAATTGCTTATAGACTTCCGATTCGATGGATTGACAAGTCCATATTGGTGCTGGATGAGGTCATGATTGATCCGCCGTACACGGCAGAGTCATGTCATGCGAAGAGTGATTCTCCAGCTCTTGCGCGTGTTAAACTTGTGGTATGCATTCTTTTGTGACGCAGATGGAACAACTCATTGCTAACACTCACTCTAGGTGGATGGAGAGCGAAAGCGATTGGAGAATCTAAGGAAATCTAAAGGTGGTTCTGATAAAGAGCGCAAGGGCGGTTAGAACTAGAAAAAAAATAAAAAAACGACAACTCTTCTACATGAAATCAGAGGATCAAGACACTGGACAAAGGTTTTGACTGCCTTTTTCTAATTGTCGTCCTCTTTTGAAGGCACCGTAGGCGCTATTGAACTGCGGCTAAAAGATGTAAAAAGTCTTTTGCACATATCGAGCTAGTTTGTCTGGCAATAGTATACGCTTTGCAGAACTGTGACAGCATGGCAGGGTAGATCTCGTCTGTGATCAGGGTAGATTGTGGGAAGATTATCAAGGAATGTGTGCTATGTATGCGATGGGACAGCGCGCGACTCTAAAGAAGAAGCAATCTTTGAATGTACTCAACTATGTATAGATGCAATAGATAACATATGCAATTGTTTTCTCTGACTATATACTGCATGTTGTTACAGTAGGATACAAGTGAGATCGATAGATCTGGTTCGCAGGCTTGGTGATACAAAACCCAATTGCTCACTTTAAAGGTTTGCCTGCTTTCAACTTCCAACAGATGCGAACTGTCTCCCCAAAGCGCATATCAAGTCCAAGGCAAAAAGCCAAAAACAAAAACAAACTAGAAGCAAAAATCAAGCGGAAACGTACTCCTTCAACGAACCCTCGAGGTTGCCTGGCCGGTCTCGCTGTGATGAGACTCGATTGATGATTGCTTTGTGGATTAGGGCTACCGTTGCCAGCACGTCATCTCGATTAAGGGTGTGGGGATTTTACGCGAGATGCGCGCAATGTCCCAACCACGCCACGCACAGGTCAAGTGCTCCACACGATCAGCTCCAGAGCCCGCCCGTCCTTACTTTGTTCTTACTTTCTTGATACTTTGGAGCGCAGTTTGATGTCGGTTTGGTCGTTGGTTCACTCAGGTTTTGGTTAGCAACTTTGCCGCCCGTCGCTGGGGCGTGTTCACGCGTTTCATACTTATCAGCTTATCTTCAACTCATCTTCCTTCGCTTGCGTCTCCAGTTACAGTTAGTTATCAGACATCGCTAGCTCGATGGCCGACTCAGCGAACGTGACCGAAATTCGGCAAGCGCCCGAACTAGACTCAAGCATTATCAAACGTGATCAAAAGCCGAGTCTTGTGTCGCTACCGGACGAGCTCTTCACCGAAATCCTTCTACAGCTGGACATCCCTGATATCCTCGCCGTTTCGCGAACGAACCACCACCTCAGGAGGGTCGCGCTTGACCGATACCTTCAATTCATGAGATTCAAGATTGTTCTTCCGGCACGTGTTGATCATTTGCTTTCATGGCGTCTGTCTGAGAACGAGCTTTTGTCACGCCGGATCCTGCGGCAACCACTTCGGTTTTCCTACAGATTTCACCGCGCAGCAGCATCTAGCCTGCAAATGTCGTTCGCTCGCAATATTTTACGTCGGAAACTGGCAGCACGTCCGCAACTTAGCGAACTTATTCAGCGAGGCGTGTATCATGCTACTGATGCGCGCGTAAGTCCGGTACTTGCCCAGCGGTGCAAGGACTTGGAACGGGCCAGAGTGCGCAGTTTTTTGGAAAGCGCTTTGGATAATATGCTGCAGTTTCGAGCAAGAATGCAGAGGCGTGATCAAGACTACAGACAAGAGCCCGTGAGGGTTCTTGTTCGTCGATTCACATCACACAGAGAACAGCGAAGCGACCGCACTCACACATCGATTGGGATATCATCTAGCAGCAGTGAAGTGGGATCAAACCGAGTTTATGCTCGAGGGCGCGCTACTGAGGAGCCAACACGAGCAAAAGTGCATCGACTTTGCATGTACTTTGAACGACTTTCTCTAGGATCAAGAGCGACATCTATACCCGATGCTTCGCGCATAATGAGCGTCGCTGCGTAAAGCTGTCGCAGGCGAATGCACGTCAGCAGCTTTTTTTTTTTTTTGGGAAATATCTCTTTTTTAATTTGAAGTTTGGAGTTTTACGGCGCAAACGATCACTGGAAAAGTGGTTGTTTGTATACAGTGATGTGGGTTCATCATATTTTGTTTCATTTGTTTTTGTGGGTGGGGGGTAGAGGGCGTCGCACGGCTTTTCTCTGGCTTGGTTGGCTTGGCAATTTTCCAGAAATAATACTTTTTTTTGATTTCCAAAGTACATTGAAATACTGCTAATAATTTGAAAATGTATTGACTATTATCCGTTTAAACCGTACATGATACAGATGGTAGACCACTTGACTGTTGTCTCGAAACTATGCAGTAGTTTCGTCGTCCTCATCATCCTCGCTCTTCTTAGCAAGCCCCATCTTCTTCAACAGCACATCGATCTCATTTGGCTTCCACAGATGGCAGTAAATCTCGCCATTCTTATCCTTTCCAACCGTTGCGAACTCGACTTTCTCGCTTGCCAATGTGGTGGCATCCATGGTCTTGCTGAGAACTTTCATCGCGAGCTCGCATGCCTCAGCTAGAGTACAATCTTCTTTGTAATCTTGCTTCAAAAGAGTCTGAGCAGTGGCGTTGTTCGCACCAACTGACGTCGCTTTCCATCCACCGTAGTTACCTGATGGATTTGACTGGTACAGCTGGAAATCATTTAGCGGATCCCATCCCGCATAGATCAAAGACACACCGAACGGACGAAGACCTGAAAAACACATCAGAAATCAGAGCGCTAAATTCATTTGAAAGTGTATGTACATACCGCCGTGTTGCGTGTATCCCTGCTTAAGATCGCACAGTCGGCGAACAAGATTCTCGCACGATATTTCTTCATTGTACAGTTTAAGATAGTCTTGTGAATATACTCGCGCGTAATTGACCAGAATTCCTGCATCAGAAGTCAATCCAGCAACTGCGCAGATCATGTGGCTATGAGATTCAATGCATCAGTATCTCTGCTGTCGGGGTATATCAAAGTGGAAACATACTTGTTGATCGAATAAAGCTTCTCCGTCGACGTATCCTGCTCAAGAAGTTTGGATGTAACTTTCCGCTCGGCTGCAAGCACGATTCCATCCTTTGCGAGAACACCGATTGAGGTACCTGCGTGCGAGATGGCCTCGAGTGCATATTCAACCTGTAGACCACGTATGTGAGCTCCATCCATCGATCAAACCACAGATCACTTTCAAAACCAGCAAATCCAACCAATATTCGCACATACCTGATAGAGACGGCCCTCAGGCGAGAAAATAGTCGTGCGACTATCGTATCTTCGACTGCCCATTCTTTATATATCTTGTGTTCTCGATTGACTCTGACAGTACCACGAATCACAATCTCCGTTTCCTAAATCCGTCCGGTATAGTAGCAGTCTTTTCCGCTGCTTGTTTAAGTATGCACCTTGTTGAATCAAACAAACCAACGGATGCAATCAGATCAAACGACTCAGTTGAGGGTCATCAGCAGCATGTCCACGTATAAAGCGCCGAAGCCTGTGGATTCGAAGCCTGGAAGTCGCGTGCGGCTCAAAAACATCACGTGCGACTGTCAGCCGCACAATTCGACGTCTCGATTCGTGATGCTCGCCATCGAACGCGTCTGTGTTCTTCTTACGAGCTGTTGATGGATTGGAATTTGGTCGACATTATGAAATCTTTGCGGCGATGAGTGACAAGGAAGTAAGCGGTACGAAGAACGGTACGGGTGCTGCGAACTTAGCGCGGCAGCCGCCGTTGCCTGAAGGATGGACTCAGCATGTCGCTCCGTCAGGACATTACTACTACTACAACAAGAAAACAAAAGAGTCCACATATACACGGCCCACTATACCGCCACTGATCGAAACAGCCGAAAATACATTTTTAAAACAAATGGATGAGGTATCAAGTGAACAGCAGAAGCCAAGTGATACCGGATCAACTCCAGCGACGACTACTGCACCCAATGCCGGTGGACTCACTGAAGATGAGATAGCAGCTTGGAAAGCAGCTTACACGCCTGGGTATCAACAAGGTCTTCAATCAGGAAAAGGCCGGCAAGGAAGAGCTAAAAGGCGAAGGAAAGAAGTGCCGCGTTTGTTCCGACCGCTTCCGATCGAACCATGGCTTCTTGTGGTTACCAATTTAGGTAGACCATTTGTTCATAACGTGCGCGACAAGCGGTCGCTATGGATGCCGCCTCCTGAAGTTCAAGATGCGTTGGATCAAATACCGAAAGACGAGATTATTCTTATGATTGCGCGGTGTCGCGGTATGCGGACGGCAAAGGATGGCGCAAAGATGTTGATTCGCGACAGTAAAGGAGCCGCGACGTCTGCACCGCCGACTCAGCCAACGTTGAAAGATGGCATTGTTGATGACACAAACTTTGACGAAGCGGCTTATTTTGAGTCTGAAGCGCCTGCTTACAATACAGGTATTATCCGCCAGAGGAACAGGTCGCCGTCGGCTTCCAGTGGCGATGACGACGACAGCGACGAAGAAGGCTCATCAAGCGAGAGTGGCTCCGACGACAGCGATTCCGAGGGAAGCGATGAAGAGGAGGAGAGCGAGAAGCACAGATCGGAGGAAGCTGATGAAGAGGACGAAGCAGTTGAATTCGATGAGAATGATATAGAATGGCAGATGCAAGCCATGCTTGCAGAAAATCCGGATATGCTCAACGACGAAGAGGAGGATGATATTCCGTATGAATCCAGAACAAGTGGATTTCTGCAGATGCTCGATGATCTCAATATAAACCCGTTTTCTCTTTGGGAAACAGAAATGCCCCGACTGGTCGATGATCCAAGATACTTGCTGCTGCAATCGTTGAGTGAGCGGAAAGCGGTGTTTGAGGAGTGGGCAAAGACACGAGCACAAGAGTTGCGCAAGGAAAAAGCGACAGAGCCTAAAATAACAGTAAGCCTTTGTTTTCTACTTTATAGCATTTTTTTTCTCTAACGCACTAATGTAGCCCGAGGAAGCTTTCAAAGAGTTTTTGCGACAGTACGCTACACCAAAACTGTTCTATCAGGAATTTAAGCGGAAATATCGCAAGGACTCGACTTTCAAAGACTCTCGGCTGTCTGACCGAGAAAAGGAGAAATTATATCGGGAATATGTTGATAAGGTAAAGAAGAACAAAGCCTGAACATATATGCATAAACCGAACGCTCTTGTATATACCATAAACACCAACTAACTACTGTGTACAACTGAAAAGCAATAAGCGACCCATTATTAATGTTACAAAATGATGCAAAAAAACGAAAAAAAAACAAAAACCTCGCAGAGAACCGATATATGTATAAGGCTAAGGCTTCCAAGATGCTATTTACTACCGTTCTTTTTTTGAATCTGTAAGAGGTTGCGTGATTTGCAGCTCTGGCTCAAGCTGCATTGATGCAGATTCGATAGCTCGAGTTAGGCCTTCAGAAAGGGACAAGGCTTCCACATCAGCATCTGCCGCTATATGATCAGCAGAGTCAGCGTTGGTTTGGTCTTTGGGAGTCTGTGGGCTTGCAACGGGACTGGGAGGCGACGAGCTGTTGTGCCATGTCGATACTTCTGACTGCAATTTGTTCAGTTCCTTCTGGAATCGTCTTCCAAAAACATCAATGTAATAAGTAGCCCCATTGTAGGCAGCCACCATGAATATCACAAACACGAAAATCGCAGATAGATATTTGTAGCGATACCATATTGGACATGGAAGCATTGTGAGCATTTGATAGCCAAACTGAATCAGAGTGAAGGCGACAACGGGGAATGGTTCTGGCAGATTGTTGACAAATTTGCCCAGCTTCGTATCTTTGTAACTGCAAGACATGTTAGTGAGCTTAAGCGAATACATGATTGAATGTTACGTTGCTTACCTCCGACGAAGCCATTCAAAAGAAGTCAAACGACCAGCCTTGATTTTTTCCTTCCGACGAACTGTGATGAAAACATGATACAGCGTCTGCCAGATCGCGTACCAAATTGAAGCACATGTCATTCCCTCGATCAAGCCAAGAGACTCCACCGCAGCTGCACCCGGAAATCTCACTTTAGCATACTCCGGGTCAAGTCGGAAATGAACACAGTGAAGAATCACAGGCGGAAGGACGTGGATAAACGTCGATGTTGTCTTTTCGATACTGTGCAGAACAAGCGAGTTGCGCCATGTGATGACGGCCCACGCGAGAGTACCGTATGAAAGACAGTAACAAGAGATAAACAGACGACGTGAAGTAGGAAAAACCCAAAGCCACAAGAGAAGAAGGAAGTTAACAAAGTAGCACAAATCAGCAAGAAAGTACTGGTACGACCGCTTGCGGTAACTGTAAATTCGCACAGGCATGAGAATCACCATATGAATTGTATAAAACACGTGCATCCACGCAGGTTGGCCGCCAATGATCAATCCAGCAATGAAGACGTTACCCAGTCCAGAAGCAAAAGCAAGCTTTTCACGCTGGCTTACTACCCGAGAGTCCTCAAGTTTTGCTTCCCACCGATCAATTGTCTGAAGTAGTTTACGTTTCACCCTATCGATGTCTTCTTCTCGACCTTTGAGCACGCGGTTGCGAGAACGCAAAGCCATTCCTTTGATGTCATTTCCGGTCCGGCGAACAGAGCTATTAAGCTGGTTGAGCTTGGCCGAAAGTGCAAGATTGTCGAGGATGTCTAATACTGATAATCTGTCGATAGGTACATCGTAGCCAGAGGAACTTTCGTCGGCAAATGACGATCGCGAGGATGATGTCGAGCCCGAGCGAGATATCCGTTGACTACCTTCGGAGTAAGTGAGTTCAGGAGATGAGTCTGCCATTACTGCTCTGCGCGAAGAAGCGAGACCGCCGTCGCGTGTTCGTTGTAGGTTGCTGAGCTAAGACGAATCAGCCGGGCTTTGGAAACTTCGGGACTTTGGGAGTGATCTGCGGACTCGGAACTGACGGCGCGGGGATCAACGCGAGACAGATGTGATGATTTCCGGAGACGCGACAGAGACGCGAAAAGACGCGATGAAAAACACAAAGTCGGATGCACAGGCGATTCGACGCGTTAAAAACGACGTGGAGTGCTGGATTAAGCTAGCACGGCAAATATCTTAAATATGCAGAGGGTCCACAGAGGGTCCAACTCCTGGAAGTGCGTCATGAGTGGGAGCTTCGCGTGTAAGTTTCAGCTCCGGCACTGCGGGGCAGCACGTGCGTTTATCGATACGTCAGCCGCAGTCCGCCGGAAAGCTTCGCGCCTTATACTTAGAGCTGTATCTGCTTCTCGACAAGCTCATCTTTTTTTTTTATTATAGAACTGGCTCTTGTCTGGTACGCTATAAAGAGGATCTTACAGTGAGTAATCATAGTCAACTCAGTTCAATTGCGTATTACTACCGAAAGAGACCAACTTCGTACACTCATTCAACCAAGCTGCACATCACCACAAGCACGTTACAAAATTGCCAGCCCGCCTAGATCACAGATGAAGAAACTGTTCGAGCCTTTACAAGATACCATGATGGTGCTAGTTTCCGGGCTCAAAGCAGAATTCTTAGAGTTAGCATGAACTTTTAATAACATCTAGCCAGTCTTCAATAACAAGCATCCAGACTGTCTAAATCAGGCTGTGTCAGCGAGTTCGACATCTGTATTGAAAGCCTCCGATACTCGGTCAAATCAAACGCGCTCTCTTTCTTCTAATTGTATCGCAAGTCAGGTCAAAAAAGACTTACGTCAAAGCAATCCCTGACGCGTGATACAATCCAGGCCAAAGATTTAGAATGTATAAGACTCTCTATGTGCATAAGAAAACCACATAGTGCTGCTATCTGAAGTGCGCGTGGAGTCAGAGGACTGTGTGTCTGTCTGTGCCTTGCACTGCAGCTAATTTTCCCCGCTGAAAACAAGAATTTCCTGTGCGTGGATCGCATTCCACAAAGTGTGCAGGTCCCGCAATCCATAACTATACATTATACAACCATACACCATCTATTCTGCGTCCATGTCTTCATCAAGACTACAATTTCATTAGTCTTCTTTCAATGCACGCTAGCATCAACAGCTGCTCATACGCTGACACATACTTGCAGTAAAGTAATCCTATACATAAACTAATCATCTTACTGGCTGCTGATTCAATGGCCAAGCACACTGACGAAATTGCCGGTGTCAGGTTAACGTCCGAACAAGGGGTATCAAGTGCAATCTATTAAGATTTGGTTGATCTTAAGCCTGTTTCAGGCTATACATAGGGTATGTATTTGCAAATAAAAACTACTTTGCAGGTAGTCTCCTGTTGCAAACTTGATCTCTTATGATTTTAAAAGACTGTTTGGTGTAGTTCTACCGTTTGTAGAAGAAGTCTGGTCAACTTTACAGAGCAGGTTTCAATCAGGTCGATGTACGCATCATAAAATACACTTCTTTTTGAAACCTTCGTAATATGGTAGTATGCCTTAAATGGTAGGTACAGAAAGCTTACACAAACCTTATATAACTTGGGACTGACGAAGGATATTGCTGAAGTCTATACCATCACAATCAAATGCTCCGCGTCCGAATCATTTGATGATCCACGACACAAGGCTGTGAGCTACGAACTTGACGGGGCCGAATAACGAGTACGACTCAGAGTACGAGAAAAGCAATTAGTATTAAGCGGTTTGTTTGCTTTATTTTCCGGTCGCGAAGCTTGGAACGTTCCTGCTCGTGCCAGGTACCCTTGTTTGACGAAATCGCGTCCCCGCAATAAATAATCGCATCTCGACCGGGAATCAACCAAACTGAAGACGACAAAAAAAACCGCAGGCTTGACTGTTTGACCGATTTGTCATTGTTGCTCGTGAAAGCATGGCTCCAAAACCGCCTACAGGGCCGAGCGGTGGCCCCATGCCTCACACGCCGAGCACACCATCTGCAGCAGATTCGGCAAATGTCTCGACACCAGCTGGAGCCCCCAACACAGGTTCTGCGTCGACAGCTTCCGCGCAGCAGACCCCAGTGGCGTCGAGTGTAGTTTCTGCACCGCCTCCAGCGGCGCCTCAGTATTCACAGGCTGATCTGAACCGGATCGTGTTAGAGTACCTGAACAAGAAGGGATACAGCAAAACAGAGGCCATGCTCCGAATGGAAAGTGCGCGGACTCCGAGCGCGGCACTTGCAACTGCTGCAGCTGAGATGAATGCGGGAACAGCTCCAGGAGGAGCGGCGACACCGGGGACGAATCAGACGAAGAACACGCGAGCAATCAAGCCTGCAAACGGACAGGACTCTTCGGCGGATGGATCGACAATGCTCAAGAGTACCACAGATGACCCGCATCTATACATTCGCGCATATGTGTCACTCAGGGAGTGGATTGAGACCTCGCTAGATCTTTTCAAAGTAGGTCATTCAATGTCTAAAGTCAATGTCAAAGCTAACAGCATATAGCCTGAACTACAAAAGCTTCTGTTTCCAGTGTTTGTGCATACGTTTTTTTACTTGATCCAGAAACCCGCGGAGAGCAAGACTCCGCCATCCAGCGCTTCAATTGAGGGCTCAAAAACAGACTCATCCTCACAGCCCCTTGCTCGCAAGTTTTTTGATACGTACTCTCAAGACCATACAGTTCTTCATGGGTACGACCTTCAATTGCTATCAGGACTGTCACTACCTGAGCATCTACAGGAGAACGAGTTAGCAAAGATGTATCAGGAAAAGAAGTATAGACTAAACATGTCTCGTACGACTTTTGATCTGCTACTTCATTTTCTCGATGAAAACGAGCGTAATGGTGGTGCAGTCTCGATCAGAATCATCAATCAGTATATCGACACAAAGATTACACCGACCCGACCAGACAGATATGATACAGCAAGTCTGTCGCTTGGACCGGACGAGGGTATCCCAGGACATACGACTGGCCAGGAATCAAAATTCAATACTCAGGTGGTGCGACTTGGGAAGTTGCCGTTAGACGAGCGAATGGCGAAGGAAGTCGAAATGAGACTGAAAGAGGAGGACAATGCAGAGGCAGTCAATAAGGAGCTGCGAGAGATGAACAAGGGGACATCTGGAGAAGACGTCGTTATGACTGATGCAGTGATGCCGCAGAAATCATTAGTTCAAGAATTCCAGGATATGCACAAGCCGGAGGGCTCTGACTCGCCCGTCCGCGACATTCTACCTCTTCCACAGTACCGAGGAGTTGATGTCGAGGCTGAGATTTCTGCTGTTAAAGATGCGCGGAATATGCTGAGCGTCGGGCCAACACCCGCGACGTTGCCAAGTGTGTGCATGTATACATTCCACAACTCATATGACGGTATAAACTGTGTTGACTTTTCAAATGATTCGACTCTGGTAGCCAGCGGATTTGCGGACAGTTATGTCAAGGTGTGGAGTCTAAAGGGGGATAAGCTGCAGAGCGCAGTGAAGGGATCACAACCGCTTGCTTCTCAGAAACTTGTTGGTCATTCAGGTGCCGTGTTTGGCGTTTCGTTTAGTCCTGATAATCGGTACTTGCTGTCATGTTCTGAAGATAAGACAGCGAGGTTGTGGTCAATGGACACATACACCACGCTTGTGGCCTACAAGGGACATAACCATCCAGTTTGGGATGTGGCGTTTAGTCCGATGGGTCATTACTTTGCCACCGCTTCACATGATCAGACGGCTAGATTGTGGTCGTGTGATCACATTTACCCGCTCAGAATCTTTGCAGGACATCTTAGCGACGTGGACTGCGTGACATTTCATCCTAACTCGACATACGTTATTACAGGATCAAGTGACAAGAGCTGTCGTATGTGGGATGTTGCAAAGGGTGTTCCAGTTCGAGTGATGTTGTCACACACCGCGCCTGTGTCAGCAATTACCGTGTCGCCAGATGGACGCAGTTTAGCATCTGGTTCGGATGACGGCACGATCATGTTGTGGGATCTTGGGACAGGTCGTCGAATCAAGACTATGCGTGGTCATGATCGGGATACTTCGGTTCATTCGCTTGCGTTTTCTCGTGAAGGATCTGTTCTCATCAGTGGTGGTGCTGATTGCTCGGTGCGCGTGTGGGATGTGAAGGGTGGAAGTACGTCGCCTACTGCTACTGCGATCACTGGATCGGGCGCGAAGCACACGTCAGGTTCGCAGTCCAACGGGATTGGTTCCGCAAATGGCAAGGTCATTGATGGCACTGCCAGCAAATCCGACAAACTTGATGGAACGGGTGATGAGAGTACAGCAGACGGTGGGATTGCCGGCGGTGCTCAAAGCGGGGCTGGCAACGCCTCAACAGCCGCTGGAGCGACCGGTACATCAGGAAATAGTGCGCAGGCTACGGCGGATCACATGGCTGCGTATATGACGAAGAAGACACCGGTATACAAGGTTTCGGTGACTGGTCGCAATTTGTGTCTTGCAGCAGGTGCATTCATGGGAACTTCATGAGCTATGAGCGAGGGTACAAGTTATGTATAGTATGTAGTTATGTGGAAGAGATCGAGGTGACTGCGAGTTGTGATGTCTATAGTAGGGAGCGAAAAAGATGGAAAGAAGCTGGTGCTCTTGCCCAGCGTCAACCTGTACTTTTATCATTGTTGAGTAGGATAATGAAATGCAAACATCCACCACCATAGTTTTATTTTCCTGTCATGTTTAAAAAAGAGGGTTATGTATGTACATCCAGCTTTCAAAGCTTCTTTTCATCAATCCATGCACTTGTATCAGTCTCATGTTCATCAAAAGTACGCACGACAATCGATCGTGCGCTCGGTACCTTCTCCGCAATCGCGTACTTTACAATTCGTGCCACGTCGTTCGCTTGCGCAAGCGAAACAGCTGTTTCTGATTCCAACCCACCAACTCTGCTAACGCGAAGGTCAACGTCGATAGAGACAACAGGACCAGCTTTGAGACCACGCACGTCGATTACTTGGACTCGTAGTTCAGCGCCAGAGTCAGATACGAACGTGGTCACCGCGGCATCAGCGGCTTCAACAGCTGCCTCACGAGCTGTCGTAAGAGTTTCCTGATCAAGCGATGCGTCGACAAGTTCGAGAACCGCTTGCTTTCCAGACTGATATCCTGCACTGACAATTGCTATTGATACCAACGCACCGCCGGCGGAATCAAGCCAAGTGACGTCGAATAAATGTGAGCCAGTGATAGCGAGAACAGCTACGATAGAGGTCAAGCTGTCGACACGATGATGCCATGCGTTCGCAACAAGAACTGTCGAGTTTGTTTCTTTAGCAATGCGCATTGTCGATTGATAAAGCCATTCTTTGACAACAATCGAACCGCCCGCAAGCCAAGCAGCATTCAGATCAGGTTGACCACTGTGTGCATGTGAATGTGAATGGCTTAGTAGTCCGTGCAAGAGGCCGCCTTCGGATTCGGCTGCGTGCATCTGAGCATTTGATGCGACGTGCCCTGCAATTTGATCAGCACCCAACGCACCGGCTGCAGAGACAGCAGAGTTCACGGCTGCAAAATGAGAGTACAGATCTTCCACTGAGCTTACTCCGATTCCCAATCCCGCGACGACGAGCATTCCAGAAACTCCAAGAGAGCCGATTGTTTCCAGTTTGCCAAATCCAACGGGAAACGATAAAGTAGGCTTGCGTGATGCTATTGAAACAGTAGCCAGAGTGATAAAATCTGATAGCAGATCAGAAAGTGCGTGCGCTGCGTCGGCCAGCAATGACCGGGAGTTGAACACGTAACCGCCAACGCCCTTGGCTACAGCCATCGATAAATTGACTAGGAGGCCAATGCGAGTAATTCGGACTCCCGGATCAGAGCGGTCTTTTGACAAAAGCAAAGAGGGATCATGTGAATGTGTGTGGTGTCCGAAGAGCGAGTGAGCATGAGACTCTTCGTGAGTGTGTTTATGTGTGCTGTCGTGGTTGTGCTCATGCGCATGGTCACCTTCGTGACTACTGGAATTGCTGTCGTGCGTATGAGTATGTTTGTCGTCGTGTTTAGGTGTAGCTTGTTGGGATTGCTTTCGGCTTAGACTGTCATGAAATTGGCGCTGTGGGTGCTGAATCGATGTAGGTCTCGGATTTCCGGTAATGAAGCTCGCGTGCCGTACGTGATTGTTGATGTCGATAGTGTATGGTAGCGATGCCCGTAGAGCATGCTTTGCAAACAAAGGATCCAACTTTGTAGGTTTGCTCGCTAATCTGCGCATGGTTCGAAGATCGGACTGGCGTGGAAAGGTCGCGGTCGCAGTACAGGAATCTGCTTGGACATAGTACGCGACGCCGGCAGAACGCGTGATACACGCGCCGGGCCGCACTTGGTGACGCAACATCCTCGCAGTATACCACTGATATCAGCAAGATCTCTGTATTCGCCGATGCTGTACGCGTATGCTGTTAATGCATACAGTGCTGTAGAAAAGAGGACACTGTCGCGAGAATCTCGCCCAAGATCGCCGAATCGTCGAATCTTCACTTGCGGCTCAAAATGGCGTGTCCCGCAGAATTCCCGGAGGAATTGGTAAAGTCACACAGCTGGACATCCATTTTACGGGCGTTTGCCGTCGACACTTACAGGATCTTTGCGAATTATGTTCCATTAGTTTGTGTAAATTAGATGGACAGTTTAGTTAGAAAGCGGATGCAAATTCAGCGGAAGATTGTCCGCGTTGTGTTGAGTGATACACATGAGCCAGATTCAGAAACCTTGTGAGCGAGTATGAAACTCTGCTTAAACGCAGGGATGCCTTTTAAGACAAGCTTTTCAGAGTGGAGATCAGGGATCGCAAATGATCATCTCTATCGACGACCGGTTGTACAGCTACTTACACAGCAAGTAATTTATGTATAGAGCGGTTTTTATAGAATGCAATCTTCATTCACATCCCTTGAGCTGTCACGTTGAATTAGGAAATGGAAAGGAGCGGAGGTTTGTCAAAGTGCGGGCCAAGACTGGAAGGAGATGAAGACAAAGATCCTGGTTGACTCTATGACTTTGGCAACAGGTGTTTTTTTTTCTGTTTTAGAACGATCACGTAATTCACAAATGTGAAGAATGTGGTTTAGAATTTGAAAACCTCAGACGCGTTCGCGACGCGTGCAAACATATGCATTTGCTTCCCACGAACGCGTCTCCGATTCTTCGACACGAAAGCTACAATAGCCACACCAGCCGACGGCTCTTCATTTCGTGTCTGCACAGGAGACATATGTAAGAGCACGGGTATTCACTACAGTATATCGCGATGCATATATGTTGGCACAGAAGGACACTGGGACGCCGTAACGAGACGGCACGGACGGCACGTATAAAAAGCATTGGAAAGGCAATCATGAGGACGGAGCCAAGCATTTAGAACACGAAGGGGGCAGCAGACGACAGCAGAGCATTTAAAGTGAATCACTTATTAATAACACAGGACTGGGTGCAGTTGCCGATCTGCCGTGTTCGATGGGCGTCTTTGGGTGGTGCCGACTTCCGGACGCGAGCCACACGAACAGAACAGCGGTGGGTGGGTGGGAGTGCAGCCTGGGGAGGCGGCGGTCTGCTGCCACGACGGCGTCCACCCATGCGCTCGGCCGTGAAGACGCGTCTGGCGGCGGAGTGGACGCGGAGAGGAACGCGGTGAATTTATAGAGCGCGTGGAGGACGCGTGGAGGACGCGTCGAGAGGACGCCGAGTCCCCGAGACGACCGGGGCGGCCGGGGCGGCCGGGGCGAACCTGGGCGAACCTGGGCGGACGGGGACGTTCGCGACGGGCGCTGTGGCGCGGCCTGTGGCGGTGCGGCGCTGGAAGTTCGGCACGGCGCGGTGCGGCGGCGGCTGTCCCGAAGCGGAAGTGCGTCAACAGCACGCGGATATGCAGCGTCTGCGGGCGGGCGTCGCGTTCGCCAACGCCGCCAAAAAAAGGGCCCACGAGCCTTTCCCGCCCGACGTGGTCTGTGTTAGACTTTGGCCCTTCGCGTCTTGACTGCGGCTCAGCTTATTGTCTACGGTGGCCCATGCAGACCCTCGCGACAAACTCCGCCGTCGCTGCGCTCGTCCGGCCCTCCCCGCTCTCCGCGCCCTCCTCGTCGTGCACGTATATATATAAGCCATGCGCCAGCCCGGCGGTCCTCCTCGTCGGCCCCGGCTCCCCTTCTTCCCCATCGCCTCCCGTCCTCTTTCTCGCGAGTCACGATGAGCGCTTCTCCACACGACGCCTCCTCCGGCAAGGAGGGCAGCATCTCCGCAGCCTCCTCGGAGGAGTTCCAAAACCACGTCGCAAAGTCCCACCAGCCGTACATGCACACCGCGGATGCCCCCATCGACAACGTCGATGCCGCAAACTTCCCCGTCGACGTCGTCGACGAGAACGCCGACATGACTGAGTACACTGTCGACGAGACCCTGGGATACAAGCTGCAGCCCGACGGAACCAAGCTTGTCACCTTCCTCCCAGACGACCCAGGCAACCCAAAGAACTGGTCCAAGCTGTACAAGTGGTACTGCACCATGCTTGTCGCCGCGCTCTGCTTCGCCGTCGCCTTCGGCTCCGCCGTCGTCACCGGTGATCTCGAGGGTGTTGCTGAGGAGTTCAACGTCTCGCTCGAGGTTTCTATCCTCACTGTAACTCTTTTTGTCATTGGCTTTGGTATGCTTTTTTATTCCAAGTTTCAACATATCCACGCCAATGTAGTTTCGCTAACCTATCGTCAGGTGTCGGTCCTTTGGTTTTCGCTCCCGCGTCAGAGCTTTTTGGACGCCAGATTGTCTACCTTTCCACTCTCGGTATCGCCGTCATCTTCATCATTCCTTGCGCTGTTGCCAAAAACATCGGCACTCTGCTGGTTTGCCGTCTCATTGACGGCATTGCTTTCTCAGCGCCCATGACTCTTGTCGGTGGCAGTCTTGCCGATATGTGGAAGACTGAGGAGCGCGGCGTTGCCATGGCTGCTTTCTCCGCCGCTCCCTTCCTTGGTCCTTGCATTGGCCCCATTGTTGGTGGTTACATTGGTGACAACACCAGCTGGCGCTGGATCTACTGGACCATGCTCATTCTCACTGGTGTCATCTACTGTGGTATTGCTATCACCATTCCCGAGACCTACGCTCCCACCATTCTCAAGCGCCGCGCTGCAAAGCTTCGCAAGGAGACGGGTGATATGACATACATGACCGACATCGAGCGCAACCGTCGCAGCGTCAAGGACATGATCAAGACTTCCATGGTTGTTCCTTACGTTCTTCTGTGCCGTGAGCTTATTGTCTTTCTCCTCACTTTGTACATGTCTGTTCTTTACGGTCTTCTGTACATGTTTTTCTTCTGCTACCCCGTCATTTTTGCTGAGGGCAAGGGGTGGAAAAACGGTCCTGTTGGTTTGGCTTTCATTCCTATCGCTATTGGCGTCATTATCGCTGCGTTCGTCGCTCCGCTTGTTAACCGACACTACCTCAAGATGTCCCAGAAGTATGACGGCCATCCACCTGCTGAGCTCCGTCTCATTCCTATGATGATTGGATGCTGGTGCATTCCAGTTGGTCTGTTCATTTTTGCATGGACTAGTTACCCGACTGTTCACTGGACTGGCCCAGTCATTGGCTCGCTTCCTCTTGGCTTTGGTTTCAGTCTGCTTTACAACTCTGCCAACAACTACCTTGTCGACTCGTACGCGCATCTTGCCGCCTCTGCGCTGGCTGCCAAGACCAGTGTTCGTTCATTCTGGGGTGCTGCTGTCCCTCTTTTCACCATCCAGATGTACCACAGACTTGGCAACGAGTGGGCCGGTACTCTCCTTGCATTCATTGGTCTTGCGTGCTGTGCCATTCCCTACGGTTTCTACTTCTACGGTGCCAAGATCCGCTCGTTTTCCAAGTACGCGTACTCCCCTGAAGACGAGGCTGCTGAGGTCTCGGCTCCCCACAACACCAAGGAGAAGGTCTAAGTATCATGTTGACACGCTGTGCGCTATTGCATGTGTTTTTCTCTTTCCCGCTCAAAACTTCTCTTGGTTCATTTATAATTGCATCTAATACGTAACAATATATGGCGTCGGTCTAATGTTGAAGTTTAATTTTGAAGATTTCTAAGTTTGGTGTCAGAATGAAACAAAAAGATATATTTCTGTAGCTTAATACATAATCGCTTAATTTCGCATATTCTTTTCTCATTCACTGCGTGCAAGTTACAACACCAAATATAAGATGCAAAACACGCCTACGCTCGTGGCGAGATGGTCCTACGCGTAGCCCCAGCGTCCACAAACAAATTCACAAAGTACATAGTATGCGCAAAAGCATGGGAAGACTACGACAGGTCTGTATGAGGTTCTCCGCATTCACAACTTGCGAAATCAAGAAACTGCGTCGAACAGTTCGCAAACTTAAACGTTTACAATGCGTGTATTAAGTGTCTCTAAAATCCGTATGATCTGCACTTTAAAGTCAAACAATAAGCGACGCCGGAAAACCACGCTCTCTGCTTTTCCCCAGAGTCTTCGGAAAAATAGCTCTTTGAACTACTTTCTTGCAGATCATTAAGGCGCGCGACGTGTGCAACAGCGGAGCTTCAAAATGCCCGCTTCGCCGGCATCTTTTTGTTCAGGTATTTCCGTTTTAGGCAAAAATGACGCTCGCACCCTAGCCCTATATATCGCACGCCGGCCCCCGGGAACACCGGCAGCGTCGGAGGGTCGGCAAGTTGGCACCATGCCCACCCCGATCTATAGAGAGTTCCTTTCTTTTTATTGCTTCTTGTAAATACTGCGCGTTTTCACTCAGTGTAGATGTGGTTGGTTCGTGGTTGCAGAGCTGTGGCTGGTAGTTTGGAATCCGGCAAGTCGCGTGCCGAGTGATGGTCAACTTTTGCGCTTTTATATCCAGCGTGATTCCTGTCTCCCCCTGGCGTCCTGTTCTCATCAGTGTCAAGTTATATTCTCTGAGAGTGGTTACTCTAGAAGCCGTTTTAGGCCGCGTAAGTAGAGCGTTCCCGCGTTCCGTACACGGTGAACGAATGGGCGACAAAACTACTGTACAAACACTCATTTTGGCAACAGATGACACGTACCACTCTGCACAAGTTGCGCGCAGTTTCACTCTCATATGACTATGTATTGATCAATTTTTCGATCCGTCAAGAAATATAGACACAAAAATGATGCCTTTTGTATACTCGTACAACAAAAGTTCCATGAGCAAATAATATCAACAATGGACCTGCCAAACAGAACCGACAAAAACTTGATATATATGTATGTATTTGTCAAAGGGAGAACAAAGAGACAAAGATGCACGAGATCCAAGATAAAGACAGCATTTTAGGACAAACAAAAAAAAGAACAAAAAATCAACACAAGAAACCAAGGGAAACAACCAAACTATGCTGTAGTGCAGCTTAGCTCTGCGACCGCCACTCCGACGGACGCTTCATCTTCATAACGTCGTAATACTTGCCGGTACATGAGTATCCCTTCCAGCTAAAGTTATCACGCTCATTGCACGAGCACTTGAGACGCAGACGGTCTTCCTTCTGCGTAGGGCAGTTCGTGAAAGGAACGTGCCAGTAGCCAATATCGTCGAAATAATGAACCTTGTTCTTAGGAAGAAGCAAACCGGCGGCAATCGAGTGCACAGGCGCGTCACCCCATCGCTCGTAGAAGAAACCGCCGTCCTGGTCAAGCTGGTTGAAAAAGTCCCGGTAAGCCTTTCCGCGCCAAAAGTCCAGGTTGCCAATTTCAAAGTTGCTCCAGAAATGGCACTTGTTGTACGAGTATCCCTCGTCGTCAGAAAGCCACTCCATCAAGTTGTCCTTGGCAATGTGCTCAGGGTGAGCCTTCATGAACTTGCGCACAGAGTCCCAAAGCGTAGGAATGGTCTCAATGTATTCGTACAGCGAAATAGTCCAGCCGTAGTCGTACTGGTTCTCCTCCATAAACTTGAACACATCGTAGTCGAGATCGCAGTGCAGAATAATATCGGGCTCAACACGCCAGTAGTACTTGTACTCCTTCATAAGAGGATGCTCTGAAAAGAAGCCACTCTCAAATCGGCACATGTGACGGTAACTAACCGAGTCACCGTAAATGATCTTGCGCTCAGCCATATCCTTGCGAGTAGCAGCGGCCTTCTCCTTGTCGATCCAGTCAGGGAAACTCCAGTGCTCCTTAGGAATTTTACCGTAACGAACGGTTCCACTAATCAGCGACGAGGTGAGCTCCTTGAATTCATCATCAAAGTCGGCATCGTTGAGGAACACCCAGTCATAATGATATTTGCGGTTGAACCGATCCTCGATGTGACGAATCGACTTAACAAGCTGCCAGATATCCTGGTTGCGAGCAAGAGTGACGAAAGTAGCGTTCGCACGCTGGTATGTAGGACCAACACCATCGTTAAAGCCAACTTGAGCAGCAGATGTGCCCACGGCGTCGACAGCCGCCGAGCTCGTGGTAGGCTTGTCGCCCGCCGCAGCAGGCGATGCCTCCTTGTTCTCGACCTTCTCAACGGGCTTCTCAACCTTCACTTCAGGCTTTTCCTCGGGCTTTGTTTCCTCGACGACGACAGGCGCTGGTGCGCTGTCTTGGCGGTACCCAGCGGCCTGTGAGAGAGCTGAGAGGTTTGCTGGTGATGTGGCTTTGTAGAGCACGACCACGATCACGATCGCGAAGACGAATAGCCGCACAATGCGGAAAGTGGGAGAACGGGGCATTTTGAGGAAAGCGTGAGCTTGCGTGCGTCTGATTTGAGGTGGAGTATCAAGACTGTGTTGGCGACGCAATTGCTGTGCGAATGGCACAAACCCGGACTCAAGGAAGGGGTTGGGTGGAACAAAGAGCGACGCGTGATCTGAAACGTCTTACGCTGCCGCTGTGTGACGGACGCGCAGACAGCAAGACGGTGGCTCGAGTCGGATCGCGAGACGGAGTCGGATCGGAGAACGAAGACGCGTGGCTGGTGAGAACAAAAGCCGGTCGCGCGTAGGAGGGGGAGGACGAAGCGAGAGAAAAAGCGTTTTGGCGATAAGTCTGGCCGGGCAGGAAGGAGGAGAGACAGGAGCGCAGGAGGTGCGCGCCGTGACGCGCGGCTCACAATTGGCGCGTTATATTGTGCCCAAAAGAAGCGCGTTCCTGGCTCACACGTCTGTGATCCCGCTGAGTACACACCACCCTTACACACCGCTTTGCGATGTCAGCGCATCGTGAGCGGGCAAAACGACCCGCAGCCGGACGACGTTCTTGATATCCGCGACTTCTCGACCCCAGCGCGTCTGCAAACAGCCGCCTACAACTGCCGCCATAATGTTCCCCCTGTCACGGATACTGCCGACGATCCGGTCGGCGTACGTCTCCGCGTCTCTGCGACCGGTGTTCCCCGCGTTTGCGCCCATCGTGCGGTCATCCGCCCTTTTCTCGACGTCGCCAGTGTCGAGTGCGACTCTTCGCCAAGTCGTCAATGGCGCTCGCAAGCCTAAACGACCGCCAAACACCAACGTGGGCTCGTCGCCAGATCTCGAAAAGTGCCCTCAACGCCGCGGTGTCATCACTCGTGTCTCGGTCATGAAACCAAAGAAACCAAACTCTGCACAGCGCAAAGTCGCGAGAATCAAGTTGTCGAATGGAAAGATGGTGTACGGCTACATCCCAGGCGAGGGTCACAACGTATGTCTTACGTGGGAAGCTGTTTGACGCTGATACTGATAGCTGTACAGGTTCAGGAGCACTCGGTCGTTACGATCAGAGGCGGCCGTGTGCAGGATCTTCCTGGTGTGAAGTACCACATTGTCAGAGGCATGTCGCAGATGTACTGTAACAGCAGAAGGATCGAGCTAACACTATTATTTCAGGTTCGCGTGATATGGGTGGTGTCGCAAACAGAGTCAGCGCTCGGTCTCGTTACGGAAGTGAGTATATCAACTTGAAACAGCACATTTTTTTCATCTGCTAACTTGATCTTTTTTTTTTCCTTTTCTACAGCGAAAAAGCCGAGCAAAAATTAGACATGTCATATAGCAAAGTTGTATATATATATATTAATTGATTAGTCTATTAGCATACACAGGAGCAGTTCGCAATTATCCAGGCTCACAGATACTTCTCCATCTCCGACACCGATTCCTTCCGCAGTCCCTCCGACTCTTCTCTCAGTTCCAGCCACGTCAAATTCTTGAACTCGGCCTTGGTCACAGTAGCAACAGTGTCTTCTGCCACAATCAGACACACGGCGTCATAGCCACCGGCACCGGGCACGATGCCTCCGAGGACACCAGGCATCAACGAACACGCATCCAAAAGCTGGGTCTGTTCTGCAGGTTCAATCTGAGCGCCTGATCCAGCGGTCATCGCGCGGAGATACTTGCGAATACTCTCAATCGCCAAGACAGCTTTTCCAAACAACACAGCTGTCTTGGTAGCATCTGCTTTCTCGCTCAGCGCCTTGATCGCTGCCGAGCCTCCGCCGGCGGTGCTCGACAGTTTCGTGAATTCGTCGACAAAAGCATCGTATTCGGCACTCGACTCTTTCGACTCTCTATCAAGTGCTGTTAGCGCGTCAACCAAACTCACGTTTGACGCGCCCAGTGCACTCCACACAGCATTCGCTTCTTCTCCGCCATCCTTCCGCCACTGCTGAACCTTCTGCACCATGGCGGGGGTCTCGGAACCGCCTGCGACATCGCCCATGAGTAGCCGTAGTCGCCGCGGAACAGTGCATGGTGCCGAACCCATGGCCCAGTCAGAGTCTACTGTAGTTTTTAGCATAGCCATGTACTCCTTCTCCGCCGCCTCGTCTTCGCCGAGAACCACTGGTGCCTTTGGCATTGCTGATATGAGAGATGGTGAGAATCTCCGATACACGATTGATCCGAACACTGCGCAAGCGACATCAAATCCAGAGCCAACTTTTCCCTGCGCTGAGCAATGCGCCAATTGTGCGAGGTTGTGTAGCTTCTTACGGTCAGCGCTTGCGGACGCCGCGTCAACATCCCCGTAAAATGACGCAAGGGCTGCAGAAAGACACGTCGTTAAAGCGGCCGATGAGCCGAGTCCAGTCTTGGGAACAGACATGATGGGCTGGGTGTGCTTGTTGAATGGCGGTACAGACGCAGATGGCTGGGTGTGGTAAGCGTTGTCTGACAGGACAGTGATTTTGAGTGAAGGGATTTCGTCGTCAGTGAGCTTTCCAGATGCAGAAAGATAGTTCAGCACAGTGCTCACTGCAGAAATCACAAACGGGTTCTTTCGCTTTGGATCAGTCGAGGTAACAAGCACGTATCCCGTTGTGGGGGATTTTTCAAGTGTGTAGCTCCATTCTCCTTCGAGGAATTGAGGACTGCTCACAGTAACGGTAGGAAGACCGGAGTTCGAAACGGATGAACATGGTGAAGTAAACGCGTAAATGCGAGCGGAAAGTGCGGTGACGAAGGACGAGTTCTCAGGGTAGAGCACAAGGTATCCGCCGGCGACGAGGGCCTTTCCCGGGGCAGAGAAGCAGCTTGTAAGTGACACAGTCATGGCGACTACAGCATCAATTGCAAAGATGCTAGTATAGTGCAATCAACTGCCAATATCTCTGCTATATGTCCTAAGAAGTATCCAAGAAGCGTCACGGGAAGCTGCGTAAGTCGACAGAGAAAGAGAAATATGTCTCGAGACCGCGTCTTTAGACGGGTCAAGTTCGTGTCGAGCTCGGTCTCGCGCTCAAAATACGCAGTTAAAGTGGACACAGGCCCACGGATACTTTTTCTGCATAAACTTAGGTGTTCTCGCATCCAGGTTTACATTTATCCGAAAGTCCCAACGCCATTCCATCTCCGCACGCGCAACCACACGGGTTTGATACAGGAGGATATCCGAGATATGTACACACGCAGTGAGTAAACACTACAGATTACAAGCGTGATTGTGTGTTTTTAGGTGCTTGTTTGGTCAATTACCAGTGTCTGAAGCGAGCTTCGTAGTCAGCCTACAGAGGAAAGGGCGTCCATGAAGCTACTTTGCTGCACTAGTTGACGCTGCGTCGTCGGAAGAAGTTCTTTCAAAGAAACCCTCCGGGCCTTTCCAGCTCCTCCAAGAAGCTGCATGCAGAAGAAACTCCTCCCTTTCATACCAAATGCCGCCAGCCGATTGCTTGCGCGTTGCAACACCGTGATGAAGGCGCGAAAGCCGCGGGCAGAAAGAGAGCCCCGGGATCGCGTCTGCGGCCGGCAAGCCAGACACCGTGCGGCTCGGCCAGACCCTTGGCTCAGCTTAAGCTGCACCCTCCCGAACAGCTCTCTCTCCCTGCGGTTTCCTTACTGTTACGCTCCCCCGCTTCCATCCCTTTTCTGTTTCCGCAATCTTCCCTGATTCTGCACACATCTGCTTCTTCACCGGGCTTTTTTGTCTACTGAAGAGGCTTCTGACTTTTCCCTGTCAGGGCTGCAGAAGCTGCGGTGCGCTGTCCGATCTCTCTTGATTCGACTCCACAGATCACCCTCCACACCCTATCTGCTCTCGCGATAACATTGCCACCTCACTTGTCTGTCCGCTACGATGGCGAACATTGGCCCTCCTGTTGATCCAGTCAACGTCAGGTCCCTTAACTCAAAACAAAGTACGTATCTTCGTGGTCGCTGCTCTTGCTTGGCATGCTTGCGGTTTCTTGTGCTGTACGGTGCGCTAACTGTTTCCCAGGAGTTGCTTATTTCTACGACTGTAAGTTTTCCGAGAGAAACACTGTAAAGGAAATACAAAAGCAGTGACTTTGCACTTGCGTTTGGCTGCTTTTGTGTTTCCGACTGGATGGTAACTGTGACTGACACTACGACTACAGCTGATGTCGGCAACTACGCATACGGAGCGGGTCATCCGATGAAGCCCCATCGGATACGAATGGCTCATAGTCTTGTGATGAACTACGGCTTGTACAAAAAGATGGAGATCTACGTAAGTCCTCTTTTGTTCGTATCCGTTATCGACCACTTACTAATCATTATGTACAGCGCGCGAAGCCTGCGACGAAGCAAGAAATGTGCCAATTCCACACAGACGAATATATCGACTTCTTGTCGCGTGTGACACCGGATAACATGGATATGTTTGCAAAGGAGCAAATCAAGTTCAACGTCGGTGATGATTGCCCTGTGTACGATGGTCTTTTCGAATTCTGTAGTATCAGTGGCGGCGGCAGTATGGGTAAGTGGCGAATCTCGCGCTGTAAGCATTGGTATAAGATATCTAACATGACCAACAGAGGGCGCTGCGCGGCTAAATCGCGGAAAGTGCGATATTGCTATCAACTGGGCCGGTGGTCTGCATCACGCGAAGAAGAGCGAGGCCAGTGGATTCTGCTACGTTAACGGTACGTCACCGACACGCGATATCAGCTAGTCATACTTACGTTTTTTTAGATATTGTACTCGGTATTCTTGAGCTTTTGCGGTATCATCCAAGAGTGGTTTACATTGATATTGATGTTCATCATGGTGACGGTGTCGAGGAGGCGTTCTACACTACTGATCGCGTGATGACCTGTAGTTTTCACAAGTACGGCGAGTATTTCCCCGGAACTGGTGAGCTACGTGATACTGGTATTGGAAAGGGCAAGAACTACGCGGTGAACTTTCCTCTGCGCGATGGTATCGACGACGTCACATACAAGTCTGTGTTTGAGCCTACGGTCACAGCAATTATGGAGTGGTACCAGCCCACTGCAGTTGTGTTGCAGTGCGGTGGTGATTCGCTTTCCGGCGATCGTCTTGGTTGCTTCAACTTGAGTATGCATGGTCATGCCAACTGCGTCAAATTTGTCAAGAGCTTTGGCTTGCCCACGCTGGTTGTCGGTGGTGGTGGTTACACGATGCGCAATGTTGCTCGCACGTGGACGTATGAGACCGGTCTGCTTGTTGGCCAAGTTGTCGGTCCGGAGATTCCTTACAACGACTACTACGAGTACTTTGGACCTGACTATCAGCTCGAAGTGCGCCCGTCGAACATGCAGAACGCTAACAGTCCCGAGTACATCAACCGCATTCGACAGACTGTGCTAGAGAATCTGTCGCGATCAAAGTACGCGCCTAGCGTGCAGATGCAGGATGTTCCTCGCGACGTACCAGAGGAAGAGCCGGAGGAGGATACCGAGGAGATCAAAGACACAAGAGGAGGTACACAGGCGGACTGGGATTCGCACATTCAGCGAGATGGAGAACTGAGTGACAGTGAAGACGAGGGCGAAGGCGGTCGTCGCAACATTCGGAATTACAAAGATGCCAGCGGTGATGCGGTCATGATGGATGTCGACGACGAGAATGACGAGGATAACACGCCTGTGCCAAAGGCGAATGGCAGCAATGGCAATTCCGTCAAGCCGGAGTAGGATGTTGTCTGAGAAGTTACGTGTTTGTTCTAGTTTTTCGGTGTGCGAGTACAAGTTGTCGGACCGGCGTACCTATCTTATATAAGTCCAAGGTTGTTTTTTATGTTTTAGTGATTTTGTGTGTATTATCCTGTATTTGTATTTAGTTAATGTGAAGCGTGAAGATTGTCAACGAAACGTATCATATCTGATCTGATCTTGAGCGAGCTTGAATAAAGACTGTGTAGCCGTGAACCTGGTTGCAGGTTTAAGGGTTCTAAAACCGAACCAGAAATTACCCGGAGTGTGCGCTGCAGCCCTACATTAGGGCAAAGCACAGTCACGCATAACCTGCGAGACAAACAGACGCTGCTGGGAGTACTTTCCCGCTTACATATTATAAAATGGTGTTTGTACTGTTTTGCGTGCAGTGCCGCAGGCGCGGCTTTGCTCAGTCCAATTTCACGAACTTCGGTCAGCGGCTTCTTCTTCAACTTCCTGCACGTTTCGATAGTGGAAGCTCACTAACACACAGCAAAATGTCGAAAGCAGGTATGTTATTTTCTTTGTTATTTCTGGTTGTTGTATTTGATGCTAATGGGTATTTTCAGGATCTGGTGCCTCTGGCCAAAAGTACAGGATCTCGGTATGTTTCGTTACACTTCATCCGGTTTCATTCGGTGCCTTTCGCAGCTGGGCTACGACGACGACGATTCGATTTCCTTCTTCGGACACTCGTGACTAACGACATTTCCAACAGCTCGGTCTTCCGGTCGGTGCGATCCTTAACTGCGCCGATAACTCTGGCGCTCGCAACCTTTACATCATCTCCGTCAAGGGTGTCGGTGCTCGTCTCAACCGTCTCCCTGCTGCCGGTGTTGGCGATATGGTCATGGTACGACAAAATACTTTGCTTGCCTTTTCTGGATGTTGGGGTTTTCTTTTGTACTGACTGGTTTTTTGCTATAGGCCACCGTCAAGAAGGGTAAGCCCGAGCTTCGCAAGAAGGTCATGCCCGCCATCGTTATCCGTCAGTCCAAGCCCTGGAGAAGAAAAGATGGTGTCTACCTTTACTTCGAGGACAACGCTGGTACGTACCGTTGCTTTAACTACAATGTTGTGCACAAAGTTATGATACTAACAGTACTTTTCAGGTGTCATTGTCAACCCCAAGGGTGAGATGAAGGGTTCTGCCATCACTGGACCTGTCGGCAAGGAGTGCGCTGATCTGTGGCCCCGTATTGCCAGCAACTCTGGTGTCGTTGTGTAAAATACTCGTTATGTCTTCAATAAGAAAAAAGGTCTTCGATTAGGGTCGGTGCATTAATATTACAAGATCACATAGTGGTGTTCATATGTCATGCTGCAATCATGCGATTAAGCTTTGTGGAGCACTCAGACGGCTTGATTACTAGTCGCGGTGCTCGTCGTAGTTCTTCAAACTCGTATAAGTATACAATTTCTGCCTTTATACCAAATGTGGCTTAAAATTAATAGTACGCGGAGCTGCTGCGCGGAAGTCCCAACTGGGAGCAGAGCAGCTCGCGACGGCTTTCCTCGAATACCCCGCCATCCCGTTCTTCGCTTTGTTGTCCACTGGTTGGTCGAAGTAAAATAGAGGTCTTTGCTTCAATTCATTCAACTCTTTACGGACTCATCTTTGCGACAACGTACAAACTCGTGCGAAGCGGTGCACGCGATCTTCAACCTCACCCACTCAGCTACATCATACACGCTCCAATATCGAGGTCGTCCCCTCGTCGCCCGCCACGCTGGAGAACCTGCGCCGAATCGTCACCCAGTTCTCACATGAGAACACGGCTTGGCGCAGTTCTGAAAGTCCACTGAAATCATCGGCCGGATCAGACTCGGAGTCTGAAGGCAATAGCTCTTCGGACGTGGCGGAGCCGCCATCTGCGGCGACAGCGACGTCCACATCGTCTACATCCACCAACATTACCTCGCCGTCGCCTCGATCCGCGCGACCGTCGCCATTGACGACGCGTGTTGTTGATCCGATCATGGCGTACAACAGTGCGACTGTTTCTCGCAAATTTGCGGAACTCAATGAGGTCAATAAGCGACGCACGAGTCGAGCGCTGGCTACGGCTGATCCTTGCGCTCCTTGGTCTGTTTCGGAGACTACGGCTGAATCAAGACGAAATAGATACAGAGTATGATACTCCAACTACTTTTCACTTTTTGCTGACATGAATACCAGGATATCTTGCCATGGGATCAGAACCGTATCAAGCTCAGAGCTCCTCCGACTGTTCCTAAGGAAGATCACAACGACTACATAAACGCGTCCCCAATAGTACTACAGGCTCCTGGGTTGCCAGCGCGTCACTACATTGCCACACAGGTTCGACATAAGCACGCGTAGTTGACTCACGATCAGTTTTGTTAACCTTTCATCAAACAGGGCCCAACACAATCCACCATCCCTCACTTCTGGTACATGGTCGCGACCGAAACCTCTGATCCCGCCGTTATCGTTATGCTCACTCCGACGCACGAGGGTCCACGTGAAAAGTGCGCAAAATACTGGCCGGATACACCAAAGGATAAACATGTGTTTATTGTTAATTCAGTCGCTATGCGATTGATACCTCTTGCTGCTCCAAAGTATGACCAAAATGCCGACTGCTACGTGAGAAAGTTCCGACTTAACACTCTTTCAGTGCCAGAATCCTTCGGATCTGGTGACCGTGAATCATCGAACTCGGTAGACATTTCAACGTGGAAAGTCCTCTCAAGCAAGACTGTCAGCCATGTCCTTTACGAGAACTGGGTTGACTTCTCTGCGCCAGCGCCAGAGCAAGCTCAAACGATCTACGATCTATGCTCTTTGGCAGACAGTCTTTCTCCAGCATCTCCGGTTCATGCGCCGATGATTGTTCATTGCTCTGCGGGCGTCGGTCGAACCGGTACTTTTATTTCCTTGGACTTTTTACTTTCATCCATGATTGGTCCATCCGCATCAGAAACAACAGCGTCCGACTCTGACAAAGTTCCAGACAGTGCATTCATCAGATCCGCATCTGTGCTATACCCACAGCAACAATCCACGACAGCCCAATCCAAGAAAGAGCCAGCTGTAGACCCCATTTTTGATACTGTTGCAGCACTTCGAAGTCAGCGTATGCTCATGGTTCAAAGTCTAGACCAGTATAAATTTATATACGCCATGGTTCGTCGCGCAATGTCTGGTGAAATCATATTCTCCCCGCCGGCTACGCCAACTTCATAGAATACACAGTGTGGAGATCAACGACATTAAAAGTTTTATACATATTCAACATTTTCTTCATGATTTGTTGCTAGCTCGTTTCCAGTATTACATTTGCGAAATCAAAAAACATCCATTAGTGTAGGGTCGTATAGATCGGAAGAGCGTCGGGTAGGGACAGAGTGTGAGAGGTCGCGGGGGGGGGGGGGGGGGGGGGGGGGGGGGGGGGGGGGGGGGGGGGGGGGGGGGGGGGGGGGGGGGGGGGGGGGGGGGGGGGGGGGGGGGG
>JANIWG010000169.1:0-24279 GCA_030705025.1 Myxozyma udenii
CCCCCCCCCCCCCCCCCCCCCCCCCCTCTCTAGTTCCCCCCCGCCCGCGCGTCCGATTTCCTTTGGTTGTTGGGTGTTCGCGTTCTTGTTCTTTATTGTTGGATGTCGTCCGTTATTTCTTGTTCTTCTTTTTTTTTTTTTTTTTTTTTTTTTTTTTTTTTTTTTTTTGCTTTGCAAGTGTGCGGGATTCTAATATTACGCACAGGCTATTTGAGACGGCCGCAGAATTCGTTGGGCTCGACTTTCTTTCGCACACGTTCTGGGATAAATATCTGGAGTTTGAAGAGCGCTCGGAGCGGCCGGATTTGCAGTTTGCGATACTGAAGCGCATTATAAGGATTCCATTGCACCAATATGCTCGGTACTTTGAGAGGTAAGGATTGGATTCGGAAATTAATGCAGGATATATAGATACTGACTGACGTGCTCCAGGTACACGACTCTTGGCGCAGCGCGTCCGATAACGGAAATGCTTTCAGCAGAGGAAGTGGAGGCGATGAGCACGCTGGTACGGGAGGAGATGAGTGCGGCCGGTACGAGTGGGGAAGCAGAGTTTGAGCAAAAAATGCGGGTGCATGTGCATGAGAAGAATTTGGAGATATTTGCATACACGCAGAAGCAGACGATGGATCGGTGGCCGTTTGAGTCAGAGGTATGTCGGAAGTTGAGGCGTAGAACGAGACAAGGAGGGAAGACTAACGAGATGCATGCAGATCAAGCGTACGTATTTCCATGTGAAACCGGTAGAGGAGAGTGAGCTGGTGAATTGGCGCAAATACCTGGACTACGAGGAAAGCGAAGGGATCCGGAGACGCATAGTGTTTCTGTACGAAAAATGTTTGGTGGCTACGGTATGTGCATTGCAGGATAAGAAGCAAGACAGTAGAGAACGAGCCAAGAGAGCTAACGGCTGAGCACGCAGGCGTTGTACGATGAGTTTTGGATGCGGTATATTCGATGGATGTCAGCACAACGTGGGGACACGGAGGAGGAGGTGAGGAATCTGTACCGGCGGGCGTGCAGTGTGTTTGTGCCGGTGTCTCGGCCAGCGATTCGAGTCGCGTATGCGCATTTTGAAGAGTCGTGCGGCGACTATGACCACGCGCGCGACATCTACGACGGGGTGCTTACGGAGCTTCCGGGAAACGTGGAGGTGATCACGGCGCGCGGAGACTTGGAGCGGCGGGCAGGAGGAGTGGACAAGGCGGTGGAGTACTTTGAGACGATGATGGGATCCGGGCAGTGCGACGTGTACGCGCGGGGAGCGTTGGTAGCGGAGACGGCACGGCTGCTGTGGCGCGTGAAGGGAGACGAGGAGGCGACACGGCGGCTGTTTGAGGAGAACGCGGACAAGTGTCTGGACAGCCGGTACTTTTGGATCAACTATCTGCAGTTCGAGCTGGGGCTTCCGAGCAGCAAAGCGACGGAGAGCGTGCGACACGCGCAGATATCGCGGGTGCACGCGCAGATTCGCATGCGAGCGCGGCTGGCGCCGGCGGTGATCAAGGACTTGTCGCATATATACATGGTGTATCTGTTGGAGCGCGGGGGACCGGAGGAGCTGCGGGAGTATGAGTATTTGGATGTGGAGGTGAACGGGCCGGTGTCGGTGCAGCGGGACCACCGGCGGAGGACGGAGGACGGGGCGGGGGAGGATGGAGGGGGTGGAGAGCGGGAGCGGAAGGCGGAGGCCGAGCGGGCGGCGGAGGAGGCGACACGGGTAGCGTTGGATGTGTGATATATCTATATAGATGGCGGAGAGTGTACATAAATTGCGGTGCTCTTGATACATACATGTTGCATGTAAAGATGGTGAAGATGATACCAGATGGCGCGACCACTCGAGGCTCTGGGTCGACCAGTCGCTTACACACGAAGGCTAAAGGCGGCAGAGTTCAGCAGTGCATGAAGCTCGCTTGACACGCGCACGCGTATACATATATGTGCATATATGCAGGACCGGGTGGAGAACGTTGAGGATCAGCCGAGACCGGCCGTAGACACAGGCGAAGTTCAATTGACTACTGCGGTTAAAGTTATCGTGAAATCTGTGACCGTGACAGCGCCGTGAGCCGTGAAGAGGCGATGTGCCAATTTCATGCACGACAGTTTAAGCGTATACACAGCCGCCTCCAGGGTCCAGTTTTCAATCAAAACAGATAGATATATATATGTTTGCGGGAGGATATCGGCGCTCGCGTTTCTGACAGAGCCGTACTCGTTTCGTGCTTCGATTTCCCCGACTGGGAAACCTCCACAGGATATAGGCCTGGCTGTCAGCATGCTCTGCGCCGGTACAGATGCCGCCGTGCTTGCCGTCGAGCTCTTTTCCTCGACTGCAGCTCAACTACAGTAACAGTAGAACAGTGCAGTTTGGTGTAAGTTATACTCTCGCTTGACAGGATCCGAGGTGTCCATGGAATATAAGACCACTTCCGCAGGCGGACGACCCGCCCCTCCACACGCCCACCGTGCTCGCCCGCGCCACGCCAACTATAATTTCCGGTCGAGCTGTAGCTTCCGAGGCCTTAAGGGTCTCAGAAGTCTCACCAGGGATTCCCAAGGGCGCGCAGAGCTTCTCGTGAGCCTCTCGTGAGCCTCTCGTGAGCCTCTCGTGAGCCTCTCAAACATTTCCCAAGACTCCACTCTCCCCAAGAACCTCCTGAGTCTCTCACCGCCCAGTCTGTAGCGCACATGGCCGCAAGAAGACAAGTGCTGAAATGTACCTCATCTGTCAATTGTCAGATCCAATGGAAAGTCAGAGTGGGTCGACAACGCCTCCCAACATCTACAGATTATATTTTTTAATCATAAAGTTACACAGTGCAAACTAGCTCTTCCACTAACTGAGCTGTATTTTTGATGCATTTGATGCTTTTAATGCGGATATAAATCGAGTTACTGCACGTATGCGCGCTTAAGTGCTCCCGCGTATGGGTGTTAAATACATTCAATTAAACTGCGCAGATCACTCAAAATCTCGTTTTTCTGTACACCGGGTCAAGCCACCATGAGACTCAGATGTCGATGTTAATAGCCCAACCATTTTCTCGCCGTTTCAGGGTGACCGTCGCTTCCGGCAGAGAACAGATCGCGAATCTCTAAACTGTATCGCCAGACTCCGGCGGGTGTGTGCGAGTGTTGGCGTGTTCGAGTGTTCGAGTGTTCGATGCGTTCGTTCATATATGTGCGCCATGCCGCTGGTCCCCAGCAGCCTCAGCGGTTTTACAGCAGCCTTACAGCAGTCTGGCAGCCTTAATCAGCAAGTCTGGCAGGCCGTGGGCCAATACATGACAGTCCACGACCGATGCTGCTCGACGGTACACCCATCGACACACACATCTCCAGGCTCGCATCAACTGTCAGTTATATCAGACATGGGGTATCGCGCACAAAACAGCTGATTTTGCAAGCCACCAAGGACACACCGCGACACCCGCGCCGTCACAGTCACTCGTTTCGGGAAGTCGTGAAGCCCAGCCGTTTCTCGACTAGGCGCAAACCCTTATAAGACGGAGGCGCCGCATTCAGACAAAGTTTTATTTGGCGAGCCCTAAGCCTGCTCGGGCTGACCGGGCCGATATAGGGCCCTGTCGAAGTCGGGCCCCCCGGTACACACCACGACGGTCCGCCAAATCACACCGCGGGGGCGCGCGGAGACTCACGCCTGTCCTCACGTCCATGTGCTGGAAGCACTGCGAACTACAGGCACGAACTTGTGAGTGGCAGGACCGCGACGGCTGGCAACGGCTGGCGACGGCTCGCGACAGCTGCCTGCCCTGGACTCGCCGTGACTTGCCCGAGACGCAGAATACGTGCCTGGTGCTATTCTAGACGAGTAATTAATTCACCGTACGTTGTTGGTAGGCATGCGAAGCGCACAGGAAAGGGCGGACACAGAGACAGAAGCGGGGACCTTCCGTGCTTGTGGCGATACTGTACTATACTGTATTTGACATGCGTGTCGTCGATTCGGCCAGCGCTGCGCCGCTGGTTAAACGTATGAACAAACGTTATGAACGTGAAAAGGAGAATTGCAGAATGTCAGACATACTGTAAAGAGCTACGCATAATTATTATGATCCATACATTGATACACCCCATACAGATCAACACACGCCGGGCTCCTGCGACGTCCAATTTGGGCGACCGACCGGGATCCACATGTGCGACATTCCAGTTCCGATGGAGTGTTTTGTATTTTCAGAGCGAACGTGCAGTTGCCCGCAGCTGGACAGCCTGGCCTGCATGACAGCCGCCATGCCATGCCATGCCACGTTAACAGAGCAATGGCCGCGCGAGCAGTGGCAAAAAAAAAACGGCATATATTATCATGCTCGATGTCGCCAAAACCGGATTCTCTCTCGCGTATCGAACGTGTTTAGAAAACATAGAACAAACGCGATTGTGCAGCGGCGTTGCAAACACGAAGCGTTTACTCTTGAATTAATTATAAACGGCGTGAAAATAAAATTTAAACGCAGGATTTGCGAAGAGCGCACGCAAACAGTCCGGTGCGCGCTTCCGGGAAGGCGCACCCGTTCGTGGTACGGCGCACGTTGTGTGACCCGTGTGTCACGCGCGGAACTCGCAGTGCAGGCCCGCCGCAGATACCGCTGAGCTGCAGCTGAGTCAGCTTGCACACGCACGGGCCCCTGAACAAGCGCGCGCCCTGGCCCGAACAGGCAAGGCGCGCTGACCGCCGGTCGTACCGGGTACGCGCCGCCGCAGTGCGAAAAAGCAACGAGCGCAGTGGCCCGATCAGGCGCTGCAGGTTCGCGTCTCCTGTGCTACACCGCGCACACGGTGATCGCGCGACGTTCGTGCGACGCGACACGACGGCTGGTACAAATAAAGTGCCCGCGCCCCGCCCTGCGTCCGGCTCGCCGCCGCCTCCGCCTCCGCCTCTGTTCCTGACTCTCCGACTCTCCGACTCTCCGACTCTCCGCCGGCTCTGTCATTTTTCTGCCCCGCGATTTCTACTCAGTCTGCTCATCATGGACGTTCTCTGCGCGCTCCCCGACGACCCCGCGTCCTGGTTCTCCTTCGACGACCCCGCCCCCGCAGCAAAGCCCGCCGCGACCCCGGACCTCGCCGACGCCGCCCCGTCCTTCTTCGACTCCGCGCCCTCCATCTTTGATCCGCCGGCGTGTCTGGCGTCTCCCGCCGCGCCTTTCGCCGCAGACCTCGACTTTGATCTCGACTTCTCCTCCACCGCCGCCCCCGTCTCCACGCCGTTCCTCCATGACATCGACTCGTATGTTCCTGCCCTCTCCCGCTTTTGCCGCCCGCCGTCCTTACTTACCTCTTCTCCCAGATCGATCCCTCCCGAGGCAATGCTTGCCGAGGCCCAGCGCCAGCGCCAGCGTCAGCGCCAGCGCCAGATGCGCGCCTACCAGCCCGCGTCCTACCAACTTCACCATCACCCTCAGGCAGCCGCGGCCGCGGCCGCAGCTGCCGCAGCGGCAGCAGCTGCCAACGTCGCCAATGCCGCCAATACCGCCAATGCCTACTCCATGTACCCGGGCCAGATCTCGCTGAACTACCCCGACTACTCGCAGAAGCGCATGCGCATGTCGCCCGATATCGTCATGCCTCCGAGTCTGTCCTATGTCTCGAGCACGTCGTCGAGCCCGCTGCTATCGTCAGCAAGCTCGTCCGAGTTTTCCACGCCAATGCCGTCGCCATCGCTCGCGTACTCTCCCCGTGGCAGCATCAGCAGCGTCAGCAGCAGCAGCAGCAGCAGCAGTGGTGGCGCTGCTCTCGCGTTGTCGTCTCCGGCCATGCTCTCGCCCGGGCTTGCCAGCTCGCGCATGTCGCTGGCACTCGCGTCGGCCCTTTCCTCTGGCGTTGCCGGAGTTACTGGAAACCCGCAGCGACCGCCGCGCGCGCCTCGGAAACAGAGCGAGTCCCGCATTCCGTTGCCGGATCTGCATGCTCGCATGGGCCTGAAGCATGATCCAGACGAGGCACGGGGTCGCGAACAGCACATTCTGGATATTCTACAGAGCCTGGGATTCCCGCTTGGTGAGCAGACGTGGATCCGCGACACCGAGGAGAAGGAGCGGCGACGCATGATTGACGAGATCTACCGCCAGACTCACGAGCTCTACGGTTACGACCGGCCGCTGCTGGAGGTGATTGTGCGCCGAGGAGCGTACTACTTGATGCAGGGTCGTCTGCGTCGGATCCGCCGGTCCAAGCGGTATCAGCAGCGCCGGGCAGCGGCGGCAGCGGCAGCGGCAGCGGCAGCGGCCACTGTGCCTGGCGAAGCTGTCAAGGAGACGAGCGGCGAGGAGGACGATAAGGAGAACGATAGTGAGATGGCGCGCCTGTTGCAGGACGGAGAGGACGGAGAGGACGACGAGGGCTCGTCGTCGTCGTCGTCTCGGGAAGGATCGCCAGAGCAGACACTGGAGGCGTCAGAGCAGAAGACATCGGAGCAGGCGTCGGAGCAGGCGTCGGAGAAGGCGTCGGAGAAGGCGTCGGACCCGACATCTACGACAGCGGCGGTCGAAGTTGCTGAGTAGGGGGGTTTGGTGGAGAAGGAGATCAGTCGATTTTTCCCGTTTAGGTACATTTCCGAGCGGTTTGCGGAAACGTCGAGTCGAGGACCACAGGAATACAGGAGCCAGGGCGTTAACTTTTTCTTTTTTCTTTTTTTTTTCATCCTTTTTTTTGTGGGGGCAAAGCGGCACGTGTAACGGTAGATATAGAATTGCGTTTATATACGGAACTGCAGCAGATTGCAGCATTAATTGATGTGTTTTGATTCTGACTTGAGTGCAAGTATAGCAAACGCGACGGCCGATAAGGTGCTCCTGTCATGCATGTACGCGCCGTGTGGCTCGGGCCAGTGGACCCCCGGCGCGTACACGAGGTCTTCGCGAGACATCGGTCCGATATGCAGGCCCCTGCGTTTGAGCCGCGTACGCTGGACGACAGCCGGGTAATCTTGGGCCCACGCTACACGTGCAATGTCTTCACGGTTCGTGCAATGTCTCCGATAGCCGGCGTTATCCGTTCATGGACATGGAGCCTCCTCCCCGCGCCGCGCCCTTCAAACGCTCGTACAAGGCATGTCTCCACTGCCGCGAGCGCAAGGTCAAGTGCGACCTTGGCGCCCTCGACAGTCCCTCCGAGCCCCCCTGCGCGCGCTGTCGCCGCGAGGGCCGGCTGTGCCAATTTGCCCCGTCTCGTCGCGGCGGCGCCAAAAACGTCAACGCCGGCAAGGCTAGGCTCGCCACGCTCGTCCAGAGCGCCAATGGCTCGTCCGGCTCGGCTGCGAGTGCCTCTGAAGATGACGCGAGCGACGGAGAAGATGTCCTTGCGTCAGCTTCAGACGACAATCACGACGACCCGACCGCGTCACCTTCTAGCCAGCGTCGCCGCAAACGCAAGCGTGTGCAAGTCACCGCCTCTTTCATCAAAGACAAAGACCTGCGTACCACTGCCGACGCCCTCAACATTCTCGCCCATGTCGCGGACTCCGCCGAGGACAAAGATCGCGATACCCATCCTTCCCGCGCAGCCTCAAAAGTCCAGGACAGAGGGCCCCTTCAGCTCAACTTGCCCCAGCCGCGCTCTTCCTCATACTCACAGCAACAAACGCACCAACAACCACAGCAGCAAGAGCAGCAGCAACAGTCCCGACCGATACAACTCTCGCCCATTGAGCTGCCGCCAATCACTCAAGCATCCCCGCATCATCTTCCACCGGCTCCCCCGTCACTCCCGAAAAAGCACATGCGATGGACTTTCCGCTCCACAAAGCTGAGCTCTTTTGAACTCGTCCGCCGAGGCGTCATATCCGAGCAAGAAGTGCTCACCTTACGTGACTTGTAAGTTTTTCCTCTATTTTTTTTTTCTCAACCCCAGAGCAATGCTTATACTTTCTAGCTTCTTTGATACCTTTCACCCGTTCTACCCGTACATTCCTCCCGGCTTGCAACCCGCAAGAAACCTCGCCGCTCATCCGATCCTACTCACTACGATTCTAACAATTTCATCGCGATACTACTCTGGCGACGCCAACTCATCCATGACCCTTCGTGCCCAGGCTGTTCACGCAGCAGTATGGGAGCACACCGAGACTTTGATCTCACAAACCGTTTGGGCCGAAGCGTCCAGTATTTCTCTCGCCACTGTTCTTGCGTTTCTCTTACTTTCACTTTGGAACCCCCGCGCAGTACACACTCGCAAAGGCGACTACGCAAATCCGCCATACCTGCCTAGTAACGATGAAGACGGCCGCGGTCCTGAGGAAGGAGGCGGTTATGGTGGTTTTGCGTCTGCGCGCAGAAGCGATCGTATGGCTTGGATGATGGTCGGTGTCGCGATCAGACTTGCGCAGGACATGAACCTTTTTTCCAAGTTCCGCGAAATTGCAATTGCGTGTTTTTACTCCGACATCACTCTTGCTCTGCGCTTGGGCCGTCCGTCCATGCTTTCTTACTCGTTCCAAGATTCGCCTTCCGTGAGCCTTTCGTCGCTTGACAACGCCAAACTAGACATCTTGCGAATCCTCTCATTCGCGCATCAATCTTTATACTCCTCGCCGGATTCTATGCACAAAATTCTCGACTCGGAAAACTACCTTCCTCTCTTACGCTACTTTCGCTCAAAACTACTTGCCTGGCACGCAAAGTACCAATATCTTTTTGTCAACTCGAGCGTCTCCACTCTTGACAGCGACTCTTTAACCATGGAGTTTCACTACACTGAGTTATACGTCTACTCCTTAGCTTTATCACCTTCAGGCCACAGACAAGCTGACGAGTCCCTTGCCGAGCTTTACGTTTTGTTTGCCACGCGCTCCGCACAACAATTCATCGACGTTTGTCGGCGTGTTCAACAACGCGGAATCCTGCGGTACGCTCCAACTCAATGGTTCGTACGTGCTGTTCACTGCGCCATCTTTCTTGCAAAAGCACTCGCGTTAGATCGACATCCCACGCAGATTCCACAAAGCACGGCACCGATAGACGCTTCAGTTAACAATGCTGCAGCAGAAGCAGCTGCAGAGACAGAACGTGATGCGCTGGGGCATATCAGATTACTTGCAGAGGTATTAACGCAAGCTACCCCGGATGGAATGCATCTTGCGACAAAATACGCGGACTCACTTACTCGACTTGCTGACCAAGTTGAAAGTGAACTTGTACAGCGACATCGCAGGCGTGTCGCGCGTATGACGGAGAAACAGGAATGTGCGAAACAGTCTGAGCAAACCTCGGCAGCACCAGGAGTGCCAGCACCCGCGGCTCTCGCTCAGCCACTTCCACATTTGAATCAGGAGCTACCTACATCATCAGCAGCACCACCGCCAGCTGCAGTGCTTAATGACACCGTACTCGATCTTAGCGGAGAGCACCATCAACCACTCGATAGTCTCGGTGAGCTCGACAACATGAGCTGGATTTTGTCCACATACGGTCTCAATTTCGACGGAGAGTTCCTGCCTATCGATGATGTAGACGGCGAATCTTTTATGCAGCAGCAGCAACAGGCACCGCAGTACTCTCATGCTTCCTCGATACCAGCAGATACGTCGCCTACATTCCCCGGCGCTACCGCAGCTGGCGTCACGCAGGGCGCGAATGACACGAACGCTTACGCCGCCGCCGCCGCCGCCGCCGCCCACGCTATTGATGGATCGAATTTGCATGTTTTAAATAGTCAGATGTACTAGACTGGGCTTTGTCGGTTTCTTTGCATGTTAATTAATTAGTTGAATGTCGTATTTCCGGATACGGATGTATTAATGTCCAATTTGGGATTTGTGTAATTTCTGCGCGCGGCTGTGCGGCTGCACACGCCGATAAGCACTGAGGATCGTACGCAACAACTAATACAGCTTAGTCGCTGTATATAGGATGATCCGCGTGCGTGCGACAATTGCCCGGTCTGGCGAGAGGACGGCAAGGGCATGGCGTCGATATTTTCCTTTTTTCTGAGGATCCAGACGGCCGATACGCCAGTGGAAGAGGAGGAGGAGAAAGATAGAGGTGCAGCAGCGCCGTTGCTTGAGAAACTGCAAAGTTCTGAGCCGGTTGCTGCAATCAAGGACTCGCATGTGGAGCCGGCGATACGGACGCCAGTACATGTATCGCACACTCCACGGTCACCGAGGAGGAGGATACGGTTCCAAGCTGATGAGACGACTAGTGGGCTGGTTGTTCATTCGAAGACGACGGTCGTGCACAACACAGCACATGCTCACTCTGCGTCTACACCTGCGTCTGCACCGACACCGACACCGACACCGACACCGACATCGACACCACGAGTAGCGGTAGCTAAGACAGAAAGCATTCGAGTGAGTGTATATCGCGTGACTCGCGAAAACGACGAATGCGACTCGTTTTTACGCGACTCGCTGAAGAACGATGATACGCTTGTTCGGTATTTACGAGGCGTACTTGCGGCGGGAAAACAGAAAAAGCATAGCTCGAAAATGGGGATGTATCTCCAGTGGCGGCAGCGGAGGTCGAGACAACGAGCTGTGTTGAAGGGCGATGTGGAGGTGCGTGCTGCGACTGCATTGGTAGTCGGAATGGATAATGTGGAGGATGATGAGAGTGGTGAGGAGAAAGTTGTTAGGACGAGGGATGTGGTCGAATTAGATCGGTATGCCGGCTACGCGTTATGGCATTTCAGTGAATTCGAAACGGGATACTCGATGCGATTATTCCTTTTCGATCTCGCCACAATTCGCGAGCGCGTTTTTCTCTTCTTATTCTCCGCATTCACCGTTTCGTCGCGCGATGACGCCGCCGAAGCCGACACCCACATTTTCTCACCAGCACACGAACTCGCATCCCCAGTATCCTGCGGCACCAACATTCCCGGTTCAGGAGTCGTCGATCGCGAGCGTTACGCACGGTATCTCAAATCACGCCGGAAGGTTCTGCGAAGATTATTCGACGGCGAATGCGAGCGTGCGTATCTCGCGCTGCGAAGTTTCACGGTGGTCGATGCGTCCTCCGCTGCCGCTAAAGTGACAGAGGCGTTGATGCAATACGGAATCGATATGGCGGATGTACGGAATCTTCCGATATTTGCAGAAGCGACCTCTGCGAGACAGTTGACGTTATTTGAGAGTTTGGGGTTTACTCTTGTGCATGAGCTACGACTCACGGATCCGAATGCAAGTGATCAGTTGCAAGTGCATGGGAATAGTTGCTCGGTATACTGTATGCTTCGTGAGCCGGCGGTGAAGAAGCTATCGCCTCTTCCGATTCTACCGCCGCCATCTTGAAGATGTTTTGTTTTGTTTTGTTTTTTTATTCATGGTACGGAGTTGTAATATGTATATGCTTTTCTTTGGTTGCTTTCCATCACACACTCGGCAGAGAACACCACGTCTCTGCAATCTTACTTGACAACGCCTTCCCAATCTGCCTTCGCGCAATCGTATTCTCCTTTGCAGTTTTACGCATCACCAGCTCCCTTGCCGCAGTCTCACCTTGCGTCGCCTTCACATGTGCAAGTTCCTGCCATAATGCCCTCGGTGTCGGGAAATGTTGCTGAATCACCACTGCTTTTTCCCATGAAACTCCACGAATAGTCATCAGCATTCGTATAAATATATCGCGAACGGTCAAGTTTCCTGTTCGTGAGCACACTGATTGGAACGCGGGGAATGAAATGTGATGAGGAGTTGGCGAGAACATTCGTAAGTGCGCAACTAGACGATTGTACGTCTTATGGTCGACTGCCGAGTCTGGAATCACCTGTATCGTTTTGTTCTTGTAAATCTCTCGAATATGCCGTGTCAGTCGAACAAGGTAATTCACTGTATCCTCCACGTCATGCGTCCGTTTAACGAAAAACCCATTCACCACCTGTGTAGCGGAGATAGATGTCTGGATTGCATCAAGCATCGGACTCACATCCACTCCCGGAGCTTCCTCAACCACATACACGACGTTTGTCAGCCCCGCGCGCGTCAGTCTAAATTTCTGCTCATGAAACCGCCCATCTTTGATACTGGCCATCAAATCGTCGATTCGTTTCCGCTCAAGAATATAATCCAGCACAGCTTCCTCTCCTGTTTCCCGATGCCGCGCAACCCACTGCGCGTCACCCACACCAAGCGGTCTCACGTCAACACGCTCGCTATCCCGAGCACTGATTCTATCACGAAAGAAATCCCGCTCGTAAAGCGACTGGACTTCTCGATTATCAAGCACAATAGCAACCGAAAAATCACCGGGCTTCCATACTTCAGGAGTAAACTTTGGCAGCGGAACAGTCTCTTTCGTCTGTTGTCGCGGAGTCAGTGGACGAATCGGAGAGGATGATGACATGTGTAGTCGCGACTCTGTATTCGTAACTGATCGTAGTGGCACGCGTGAGCGCGATGAAGGCGTTACTATCGGGATACGAACATTGTCATCGTCATCGTCGTCGTCTGTATCGCCCAAATCGAACGAATGTCGCGCTTTTGAAATCGACGAAGAAAACGACGAGCAATGTGCCATTTCTGAGCTCGTTGGTTTCGCAGGCGTAGCGTGGGCTGAGCTCCGTGTCGGCTTTGTCGGCATACTACTTGTTTTCCGAGCCGGCGCTGATGCTGGAGCTGGCGCGGCTACTTGTGGTGATGATCCTGCCTGCTCTACTTTCTTGATCCCCTCTGCAACCTCGATGCCCAATTCTGAAATCTCATAGCTCTTCTTAAACCGATTCCCTCGCTCAATCACGAGCTCGTTTTTTATCAACATCTTCACGCCCGCCCATGCAGTATAATGCGCCGTCCCAGCACCACTCGTCGCAACACCTCCCGCACCACTTAGTGCACTTTCAGTTTGTCGTGTAGACGAAGACGGGATATCAAATGACGCATCGCACAAATGCTGACCACGTCGTATAATCTCTGATTTAGACAGCGAGGGCTCGCCGCTTAGTTCTGCAAGCTCCTGCTGGTGCTCATACAGCGTCATCAGTATCGCATAGGCTCCGGTCCGGTAGCCTGGAACGTATTGCTTTGGTGCTTTGGGCGCTGCGACTTTTCTGCGCTTTCGTGCGTTTTCTAGTCATTAGTGAATGCAGTTGACATCAAAGAAAGTGTCCTACCTTGGTTGTCTGCGGTAGTAAACGCAGACGTCGTCGAACTCGTACTCCGATTCTCTTGATCCTTTGAACTCGCGGTCTTCCTCGCAGGTTTGTGTTTTTCCGCGGCCGCAAACACCGGCATTCGCATTTTATTAGCATCGCAATGCTCCTTCAATTTCTTCTCCAGCCTCGTACAAATCCCAGGTCCAAATCCTTTCAGCGGAAGCAGTTCTTTTGGATGATTGAACTGCATCGTCGACGTGCGGAGAATATCCGCGGCTTTGCGGTACACATACGAGCCCTTTGATCCAAATGACTCGCTTTGCTGTTGCCATTCTTGAAGCCATTCAATGAAAAGCGAGTTATTACTCTGCGGACCCGGAGACGGGGACGACATCTCGAGGTGTCTGAGTAGCTGGTCGGGTCAAACTGGGACGCGTGTAGGAACCACTTTGGGAGGATGCTACTGTTTGTTGCACGCGTCACACGCGCGGCGCGTCAAACTTGTTGTACACAACGTCGATATATGAGAGCGGAACAATTCTATATTCGACTAAAAAAAAACTAAAGAATAACATCTCCAACGCCACAAGCAAACTTCTCAATACAATATATACAGCACCAGAACTACAAAAAAACTAAAATCCTAAATATGGCGCTTTTTTGAGCGCAGGTCCTGAACCTGGAGATAGAGGTACGAAAGACCACCACCGACCATCATGGTCATACCAGTATACCAAACCACGTTGTAGTTGATCTTTGGCTCACGGGTAATGTCTTTAAATGCGCGACTTTCAAGACCGCGTCTGACGCGCACACGCTTCCGGGTAGTGGTGGAGTCAGTGCTAGTGGCGGAGGCAGTGGAGTCTTCGGTGGGATCGGCGGTGGGATTCATAGTGACGGTGGGGAGCATGAGTGGTGGACGGTAGACAAGATACAGCGGCTGAACGACAGAGCCGTCAAATTTGTTCAGGTTGAGTCTGTATTGGCCTCGATAGTCGTCGATGATGATTTCCCATTTCTGACAGTTAGCATGATGATGATGACACCAGCAAAGAAGCAAAAGCACACATACAGCGTAAACCTCAAACTGAGTGTATCTACTGTAAACCGAATTCTCGTTCTCGCACGGCTCTGAAAGAAGCTGACGACCATCGACGCCGATGGGTGTCATAACGAGGGAGCCGTTGGATGCGATTTCATACGAGCCGTGTTGGAACTGCAGAAGCGCCGTCGGGCAGGTAGGATCGGTAGCTGTTGCGTCGTTAGTACAATGAATCAAACTGGAAATTTCGATAAACATACGGTTTGGAATGACGTAGTAAAAGGCCTCTTCGTAAAACCCGTCATCGGTGAAGCTGAAGCTCATGCCAGGCAAACGCGGCTCAATGAGGAGTTCGTCGACGGGATCATAAAATCCCTGGAAAAGTCAGTAGCTGCAACAGAATTATGACTTCGAAAATGCAAAGAAAGAAAACATACCGGGCCGGTGAACACGGTGTTGGACTTGGACGACCAGGTTCCGGAGAGCGCGGTGACGTTTAGTGCGGACGTGGAAGGCGCGAGTGCAGCGAGTGCCGCGGCGGCGGCGAAAGAGAACCACGTTCGCCGAGTCATGCTGCCGATAGAAAGTAAGATCCAAAAAAATCTGCGTTACAGTGCACAGATTTAAGTAAGCCGAAAAGATGGACAAGTAAAAGGGAAGATGAAGGCAGAGAAAGAAGAGTAGAACGTGGTTTGTATGTGAGGAAGGGGCGCATTGATGTATCATGGAAACGCGGCCTTTTTTTTAGCACTCACATGCGTGCGCAAATCTCGCGCGGCGATGCACTTGTACCGTCCACCCCACCACACACTCACCGATACTCTGCTCGGCTACGTGTAGAGCGTATTGATTTAATCGGTTCTGTTAGTTGCTACATATCTTAAAAGGACTAATTACTTGTATTTATTCTCTGCGCATGTATCTATACACCGCGTCTTGCGCGTCGCGCCGACACGTCGCGCCGACACGTAACGTCGCGCGCGACTCGACGCGCGGCGCGTCAGTAAGCACTACCGAGTATCTTGTACCGCCAGATGGACAGCCCAGATGCGGCGTCGCGTAAACAAAAGCTTATGAAATATCAACAAAGAAAAACTCCGCATAACTACGCGCTATAAACCAGCTGCGGCGCGATCCACATACCTCTCGATCGCGAGCTGATAACCAACATCGATTTGGCTCCTGCACGCGTTCTGCTTCCTCGCCCAAACACGACTTCCAGTCACCACCTCCACCGCCTTCCACACCATAGCCAATTATGGCGTCTCGCAATGCGCAGCTTTCTGCTACGCCACAGCGCCGGTCTAAAAAAGACCTGGAAAACATGTCTCCCGCAGGCGTCGCGCGCGAGCATCACTCGCGGCCATCGCGCAAATCTCCTCTCGCGCCATCGACAGCACAAACGACATCGTCCACAGCCTCTGTGCTCCAAGAGCGTGTGAACGACATCGAACCCGAACGCGTTCACGCAACTAAAGGCCCTCGCAGAAGCGACTCGCTACTCTCTCTTCTCTCAGTCTTCCGACCAGCTTCAGGGTCGCTCAACCCCTCGGCCGCATCTTCGTCTTCGAAGCGCAGGCAAGCCACTGACTCCAGCAATTTTACCCCGTCCACGTCTGAGTCAAAGCCGTTTTATGCACGAGCGGACGGCAGCTCAAGCTCGCTTTCGCTGTTCCTTTCATCAGGACGCTCAAAGCACAACAACCCGCGCGCCCCAACTCCAGCAGAAGAAAAGCCCGCAAAGACAGATGCGTTGCAACGACGACGACAGCTTGCCGGTGGTTTTATCAAGCGCGCGAACGAGACGAAGGTAGAGTCATCGTTACCTTCCGAATCGATTTACACGCCTTCCATACGCACTTCCAAGGACTCTGACACCGCGTCGGTCGCGTCATCGACTCGCAGTACCAGCTCGCGACTTCGCAAACTTTCACAGAAGCTCACGTCGAAGCGATCGTCGAGCCTGTCTTTGCGATCGAATGCCGAGTCAGCATCGCATTCCCAGTCGCAGCAACTTCAGAATGCTCAGACGTCGCACACCGAACGCACGGCACCACTTGCGGATGCTGCTCAACGAGAGCGCAGTACTGGCAGCAGTAAGCGCGAACAGCCACGGTCGAGATATCGTCTGAAAAACCAAACCACGGAGCAGGACGACTCGCGGGATCTCATGAGTGCGTTATACGGCAATCCTGCGCCCGCTCTTGGATCGGTCCCGCATACACCGGCGAGCGCGCGAAACATGCAGAATTTGAAGCGTGCAAACCGCGGTGGTCGATGGCTCGACGGTGCAGCAGTTGCGGAGCAAGTGGATATGATGCGTCAAGTTTCCTCGCCGATGTTGCCGCATATCAGCGAATCGCGTGAAATGAACACCGTGCAAACCTCGCCAGGAACCGCGACCGCTGCGCCCACTTTTGCTGTTTTTTCAACATTGCGCGCAGCGCGTGATAGTTGGTACGGCACAGATCCACGTCTCCAGGCTGTGTCGTCTGCGGTGACCACGAGTGTTCCGCGGTCCGCGCTGACGCAACAGCCGCCGGTTTCGCCGTCGATATCGACGTCGGGAAGCTCGACCGGTGTGTGCTGGATTGGCGAGCACGGTCTGACTGTTCCTGTTCGCTACGACGATGTTTCCGACGACGAGAACGACGAGGCCGAGCACAGCGGGATCTTGTTTCTGGGAGACAACGGGTACAGACACAGCGGAAGCGTGTACAGCAGCGACGCGGACAGCGACAGTCTGCGCAGCCACCACCGCCGCTCCATCTCGCTCACCGCCTCGCGCGCAAGCATGGAGAGCAAGAGCTCGCACAAAATGCGCAGGTCGAACGGAAGCATTTCGCTCCGCAGTATCAGCGGCAACGATTGGACGAATTTGATTGCGGAGGAAGAGACAATGCATGCGCTCGCCACGTGAAGTTTTTGATTTTTTTTTTTTGTATTTCTCTTTTTGGTGTTTCTGTTTGGCTTGGTGAACTACTTTTATACAGTCTGTATCGTAACAGTTTGGCTATGTACAACGTTTGATGAGAAACTTCTGCAGAGCTTCATCGTGAGATCAATTCTTCCACGCGAGAGCATCGACCCGTTCAATCAGCGCCATCAACCCTTTCCGCTCACGCACATATGTAACAATTTCCGCCTCATCAGCGCCGTCTTCCGTCCGAAGCCCCAATTTCAACACAGGATAGAGGTATCCATACAATGCAGCATCGAGTAGTCCCGGCGTCGTTTTAGACGCGCCACCCAAAAACCCGCTTTCTGAAGCAAACTCAGCAAGCGCATCAAGCGCCTCTTCTAAGCCTGCGAGAATCGAAGCTTTCACGGACGGCGTGAACTTTGAAACACGCTTGGACTCAAAAATGTGTGCCCGCGCATCAGTGTACTCTTTGTACGATAACAGCTGCCGCAAATATAGTCGAGAACTGGAGCTGATGGTATCGTCAATCTCAGTATCGCCTTCCTCGCGCGCCCGCGCGCGTAGTTGCCCTTGATACCGCAACGCAATGCTGTAGTTTATCGGATAAAGATACAGCGTCATCAAGAATGCGTCACGAATTCGATGATCAACAAGTGAAAGGATGGGGTCGAGACGAGTTGGGTTATAGTGTATATCGTAGGTCGACGGTGCTAAAGGCGCGACTTCAGCAAGCCACTTGACAAACTCGGGGGACGAGCAAAATGCACAGTCAACAAATCTTTGACTCTGCTGCTGTCTGGTCGTCCGTGTGGACTTTGCTGGAAGATATATATAGGGAAATGGGCCGTTGTCAGGAGATGCGCTTGGTGAGCTCGCCACGACTTTAACAGAGTCAATCGCGCCAGTCAACCGCAAAACAGTCTGATCTGTTAGCTCATCCGCATGCATCCTACCCACATAGTGTACATACCAGCAGTCTGATCGATGCAGGATATATTCCCACGTTGCTCGAGTCGTGCACAAACGCATATGTCTTGATACTCTTCTGCTGCTGCTTCGATTCGTCGGTGAAAGGCTGAGTTGCGGCGGAATACCGAATCAGCGGGAACTTGTCAAAGATCGTCTTGACAACCGCCGGCACGCGCATTATCCGCGGCTCGTCTTTTGATCCCGCAGAAGTCATCTCGAGTTCGCTGATCCTAATGATAGAGAGAGCGACAGTATGTAGGCCCTGGCTGATGGCCAGGATCAGAATCTCGAACATGCACTGCGGCGAACTTACCCGGCTCTCCCAAAGCCGCGCGCCCTGTCTTAAATTTTCTGGAAATCTGCTTCGATTGACATACGCATATGCGATCTCGCCTTCTTTCCGCAACCTCTCCGTGTTATCTTGATACCACACAACTCTGCAATAAAAAAAAATGGCCTCCCGTATTGCTCTTCGCTGTGTTGGCGCGGCTGCTTCCCGCATTGCCGTCTCGCGTGCTGCCTCCGCTGCTCTCCGGATTTCTGGCCCCGTCGCCGTCCGCGCTTTCTCGACCTCCCGAGTTTCGTGCAATGGTACGTCGATCTGCTTGCTTCTGCCAGGTATTTCCATATACTAATTGTATTTTTTGCTTTGTATAGAGATCTCCAAGCTTAAGTCTATTCTTAAGAGCGAGATCGACTACGAGACCACCAAGCTTGATGACCGCGAATGGACTACCCTCCCCAAGTACCTTGACGAGGCGCTTGAGTCGTCTGGCTTCGAGCTCGTCGAGAAGTCTTCCGAGGACCTTGTTACTCTCAAGGCTACCAAGGGTTCCACCGAGTAAGTTTCTGTGTTCTAGTTGACTTTATCTTTGACTTGTGCTTTATACTAACCTGTTAGGGTCGTGATCCGCTTTACCCCATCGGACGTTCACAACACTTTCCCCCCGCCCGAGTACGACGAGGAGGATGGTCCCTCTGAAGAGGATTTTGAGGACTACGGCGTGTCTGGTATTCCTGTCAAGCTTTTCGTGACCAAGCCCTCTGCCGGTACTCTTGTTTTCGACAGTACCGTTTCCGAAAACTCGTTTACTTTTGACCAGATGTCGTTTTTCAAGGACTCCGAGCTTGCGCTTGCTGACTCCCCTGAAGCTGATGCCGCCAAGCGTACCGCTTACTGGGGACCCCCATTCTCCGATCTTGATGAGAACCTCACCGAGGCATTTACCAAGTACCTCGAGAAGCTCGGTATCAACGAGGACATGGCTAACTTCATCAATGAGTACGCTCAGATCAAGGAGTCTCGTCTCTACCTTGAGTCGCTCAAGAACATGCGCGATTTTGTGTCCGCTTAAGTTTTCATCTTTTCATGGATGACTTTTTAACCTCTCCTATACTTCTTACTGTACATATCTTCCTACTATCATAACAACGTGACTTTATGACACACACTAAACCCATCATGCCTGCTTAAGCGACTCCGCCAACTCAACCCACTCCGTAGGCTGTTTTGCTCCCATCGATATCCGCATCTGCACACTTGACGCGACCAATTTCGCATCGGCCAAACGTCCACGATGCAACAATCTCGTAACCAACATCTGCTTTGCCTCGATCTCTGGAAGATGATGCAGATAATCCAGTACTATCTCTTCTTCACTTGGCAAACCATCTTCGTCGTCACTGCGAAGAGGAAGATTTGCAATGTCGTAACGTACAGAGGGAAGCTTTGCGGCAAGGCAGAAATCAATCATCATTCGCAGATATCGTGGTCTATCACCATGAGGAAGCGAGCGCTATTAAGTTTATTAGCCACAGGATCAAACGAACTGTATAGTTTGAGTCACTTACAACATATGTCAACGCAGACGACACTGACAACGAAGATAGCGCTTCAAGGTAGATCTGGACACACCGCTCCGTATCCAAAGACGGCGAAGTGACAGCTATCAAAGTTCTGATATACCGCGGTCCATCATCAGCAAACTTCATCAATGTCGAGAGTACTTTCTCTGTAAACTGCAGATGCACAGACGGATGCGTAAGGTACTTCACCGCGGCATCGAACTGGAACCGATCAAGAGCCCAAACTGCATTGATTAACCGCTCGTATGCGGGTGGTAGAAGCACACTTTGTCGGAATGTGGAAGCTGCTTCGGGACCGTGGTCTTTCATGATGTAGAACATTAGACATTGTTTCTTTAGTAGATCAACTTCTTCTTCTGGTGTGCTTGCAATATGCTCAAACAGCTCTTTCAGCGCTGATTCGTTCGACGGTGGATAAAGCGAGTGTACTACTACGCGTTAGAGGCATATCATGACGCAACAGAGAGAAAAAATAACGTACTATCTGTAACCGACGCGATCATGGACGCCAGTTTATCAAAGAACAAGAACCCATCAAGTCGATTCCGTTGAGTTGTGAGATGTCGAACGACAACAGAAGTGTATGGAAATTTATATGCGCCAAACAGCGCGTCATATTGCGCTGCTATCTCGTCATCCATGTCGTGATGCGTTTTCTGTACGGGGCGTTTGGATCGATGTCGTGGAATCAAATTGTAGCAAACGCGTCGACTCGAGGTGTTCAGGAATCGGAAAATTGGTTTGGGAGTTCGAACGCGCCAGCGCGCAGTAACAACCCAAAATCTCTTCGCGTTCTCACGCGACTGATCCGCATTACATACATTCTAACACCATCACCATTCTCATTCACATGAGTACCATTTAAGGCATGAAACTATTTAGTATTTACAAAGATTCGTGTATATATACATCCGCATATCACTTCTGCAGCCCCTTCAACAACTCATCCTCACCATGATTCATCAGGATGTCAAAATCATCCGCCTCACTCTTCGACTCGGGCTTCTTGTACCTTTTGAACGCGGTTCCCAATTTCTCCAAAACGCCGTCCGCAAGTTTAAACTCCTTTTTCAGCTTCGCGTCATCCCAATTCTCACTTTTCTTCTCTAAAATCTCCGCAATTTCCGACGCGGCAAAGAGAGACCGCTTGCTATCTTCGTTCTGCAGCTCTTTCTCTGCCTGCGCTGCAACGCGATCCCTTTTCGCAAACATCTCTGCAACAGGGTTCAGTTGAATGTTATTCGGGCGCGTCACGCTTCCATCAATTTGAATTGGGCCAAGATGTCGCAGCATGCTGTTCAGCGTCGTGTCATACCGTCCTCCACCGGCTACTTATTAGCACTGAATCATTGAATCAAACCCAGATGTACTCACCTACACCGGGAGCGCCAGGTGCATCAAAGTCCTCAAGTCCGAGCTCCATTTGCCGCCGCTTAGCCTCATCAATTTGTCCATCGAGCATACTGGCACTCTTCATCTGTTCACTTTGCTTCTGCGGTGATGGCGATGACACAGATCTATAAGCTTTATCCGCAGCTCCGCTCAAATCTCTCAGATTTTCCACTTTTAAATCCAGATCCTCCCGAGGCGGAGGCCCTTCTTCCCTCCTTCGCGCGATCGCATCTGCTGTAATTTGCGCGGGACTCTTATCCGCCACCCCCGATGCAGCGTCAAGCCGTTGTCGCAAACTCGCACTTGCACCACTTCCCGCTACTGATGAAGGATACCGCCTTTTCGGCGCTTTTGACAGTGCAGCACCCATTATGCCCAAACTCGCTTGTTTGCCGTTCGTGTTGGATACATGTATCCGGGAGATTCTCACTCCGCGATGCACTTCAACTTCAAAAAGTTACGTGCGGCTCAGATCACGTGACTATTCCGAACTGAAAAAAAATAAATTTAAATGTGCCTCCTAGCGGAGTTGAACCGCTGACCTCAGCATAACAGTATTTAATACAAGTGCTGCGCTCTACCAACTAAGCTAAAGAGGCAATTTTCAAAGTTGTTAATAAAACTTGCTAATATAAGCGTCATTCTACGAACCCCTCAAAATCTAAAAAAATCTCAAATGTCGAAATTTACAATAAGTTGCTGGTAAATTTCATTTTCATTTTTTAGAGGTTGGCGCTTTATGTAGCATACAAAAGGCAGAAAAAAAATTAGAAGCGAGCTAGCAGGTACATAAAAGCAGTAATGCGAAATATTATTTTTGATAAAGTGCTGCGAAAGTGATGTCTATACTCCAGCAAAGACAGCCGGAGAAGATTGGCTCTAGCTTTTTGGATGTTCGCAAAAGTGAAAATTTCGCTTAATTGTACGCAGACCATGTACGCGACGCGTCGCACTTGGGCCATGGCCATGTGCATGCCCCTGACGGATTGATACATATCTTACATCTCTCAACTCCACACGTAAGTAAGATATGCTTAGCATACTGCGCGATGATTCATAGGCGAAGTGCGTCTGACGCAATTGATGTTGAGGGGGAGCATGACGGGGACGATACTGCAGCTCTTGTATCTTCTGCTGCTGATATGGGGGTAATCGAAGAAGAAGAAGATGCGGGGGAGAAGAAATACACCATGTATGGTGATCCAGTCGGATACGTGCCGTCGCGAAGGAGGGTGTTTTTTGGCAAGCTCTGGGATAGTTTTGATCGGGCGCCAAAAGAACGGGCGTATATTCAAACACTGGATAAGTACATATTGGTTTACGCGTTGTTGTCGTATGGATTGAAGTCGTTGGATGTCAGTAACGTTAGCAATGCATTTGTGTCAGGCATGCAAGAGGATGTGAGTCGTGCTATTGCTTTGTCAAGTCGATATTAATTTTGGTGAATGCTAATTTTTTCAGCTCAAATTATACGGACAAGAACGAAACTTGTTTAGCACGTTCTATTATATAGGATACCTTGTTGGCTCCACTCCGTCTCAAATCATCATCACGCACGTACGGCCATCGTTATGGATTCCAGGATGCGAGCTCATATGGTCGTTATTGGTTGTCGGTTTGAGCTGTGTGACGAACGCAAAGCAAATTTACGCGCTGCGTTTGTTTTTGGGCCTGTTCGAATCATCGTCGTATCCTGGATTCGCATATATCCTCGGTAGCTGGTACGGACCGAACGAGCTAGCGAAGCGCATGGGCGTGTATGATTGTGCAGGGTACATTGCTAATGTATTTGCCGGGTTTCTGCAGGCAGGGATTTACAGGTTTCTCGGTGGAGTTTTTGGGATTGCGGGATGGCGGTGGATGTTTATCGTCGACGGGCTTATTGGAGTCCCCGTCGCGCTTTGGGGATTTTACAGCATTCCGGACTTTCCAAATACCACGAAGGCGCGGTGGCTGTCGATGGAAAATCGGGCGGTGAGCGTGATGCGCATGAAGGTGCTGGGAAAGAGCGAGCCACGCGCGTTGACTACGCAGCGGTTTGTCGATATGTTTTTCCGGTCATGGCGGCCGTGGCCGTTTTTGGTGTCGTACACGATGCTGTGGATTTCCGGCACGTCGATGTACTTTAACCTGTGGTTGAAGTCGCTAAACATTTTCTCGGTGGAGGAGCTGAGCATTATTCCCACAGCTGGGTACGCGATTGGGTTTGTGTCCGGATACGTGTTTGCTAACCTGGCGGACCGCACGACGGCACGGTGGCCGTGGCTGTTTCTGGCGACGGCGTTCCGGTTCACGGGAAGCTTGCTTCTTGCGATTTGGAAATTGCCGATGGGCGTAATTTTCTTCGCAAACATGTGTAGCTACCTCGGGGAGCCCGTCTGGTCGCTGCTGATCACATGGGCGTCGGAGGAGTTTAGTGACGACGCGGAGCTGCGGGGGCTGTTGTGTGCGGTGGGAAACACGCTTGGAGCGGCGTTTTCGCTGTGGGTGCCGCTGGTGCTGTTTCCGACGTACCAGGCTCCGAACTACAAGATTGGCTATAAAGTGACGACGGCGTTTGATGCTGTTGACTTTTTGGCGCTGTTGTGCTTTTTGTACTTTGCGAAGAAGGATCGGAGGAAGAGACGGAGGGCATCGGGAGGAACAGGGTACGATTATAGCGTGGTGGAGCGGGAGGAGTATGTGGTGAAGGGAGTCGAGCTTGAGATGCGTGAGCTGGAGATGGCGGAGGAACGCGCCGGGAGTACAGGAGAGATAAAACTCTACACAATATAGAGGAGAGATGAAACCTTTTTTATCAAATCAAGGTGGAGAGACTTCAGATGTGAGAGTTTTCTTGGCGAGGCGAGCGCCGCACGTTGGGACAGTTGTCAACGAGCTCGGCTCGAGGACAGCCGCGAGAGGGTCGGGGGAGGCTGGCGACAGTTTGTGCATTAAATTCGTGTACTGTACTGTGTAACTATCTGTTGTGTGTATGCAATATGCACAGTCGAGCGCGAAGGACGCCGCGGTGGAGTGATCCGGGGAT
>JANIWG010000170.1:0-24311 GCA_030705025.1 Myxozyma udenii
CGGCCATACCTAGGATAAAGCACAGTGTCCCGTCTGCTCCGCTCCTGTTAAACTCCTATGGGCTCATTTAGTACTACGGTAGGAGACTACGTTGGAATCATGAGTGCTGCAATTATTTATTTTTTATTGTGCCTCACGCTCCACCTGGGTAAGGGTGTTGGTGATGGCTGCATTGCGCCAAGAATTAAGGTTTGGGTCGTGCAGGACATGCGAGCCGCCAGTGTTCATTTCAGGGCAGACGCGGCGTTTGTGGTGTCAGCGGTGACGCGTTAGGTGTCAACCGGGGCCTGTCCAGAACAGCGTTGGGAGTGGATCAGCCCAGAGATCCAGAACCTCACCACCAAACCTGTTCTCTTCGTGATCCTCCTTCCCTTCTTCCCCCCTCCGCCCCATCGCCTCCCGCACCCCCTCTACTCCTCCTGCTTATCGCCCCACAATGCGTCTTTCTGTCGCCGCTCTCGTCTCCGCGCTCGCCGCAGAGGCCGTCTTCGCGTCCCCTGTCCCCCACAAGGCCGCTCAGCAGGATACCCCTTCCTTCTCCGCTCTCGCGCCCCCCACCGTCGATGTCGCTGCCGTCCAGGCACGCGAGCTTGTCCACTCCCAGGCCTTTGCCGACATGATCACCGTCTACCAGTCGGGCGAAAAGAAGGGCTCTGCCGTCGGTCTCATGGAGTACTATGCCGACTGCGACGACGACGGTTCTCTCACCATCCTCATGGTCGAGATGGGCCCCAGCTTCAGAAACTGGAAGACCGGCTCCCCCGTCACTTTTGCCGTGAGCTACGCTCCCGAGTCTGGCGTCTCCTACTCTCCCGCCTCTGAGCCTCGTGTCTCTCTTACCGGCTCCCTTGACTTCATCCCCACCGACGACACTGATGCCATTTCGAAGGCCAAGAAGTGTTTCCTTCGCCGTCATCCCGACGCCGAGCGCTGGCTCCCAGGCAACGACTTCCACAAGACCGCCTTCATGAAGTTTGACGTCAAGTCTCTTTTCTGGCTTGGTGGCTTTGGCAACGTCGCCTACATCGGTCCAATCCCTATCGAACTCTACAAGGGCGTCTCCCTGTCCTCGCTCCAGCATACCGCTGAGGCTCATCCTCATCCTCCCAAGCACATCGCCGAAGGCCAGGCGCCTTTTGAGCATCACTCCGAGCACGCTGAGCGTCCCAACCGTCCCCACCACGACATGAAGCACTCCGAGGCCGACATGCGCGAGCACCATCCCGAGCACCGTCCCGAGCACGGCCCCGAGCACGGCCCCAAGCCCCACCACGCTGAGCGCATCGCCAAGTACCAGACTTGCATGACCGACGCGCTCGTTGTCAGTGCAAAGATGCAGGATCTTTCGGACAGCCAGATTGAGGACCTTACCTCGACCATGGTTGCCAACTGCGCCAAGATTCTCAAGCCCAAGTGCCACGGCAAGAAGCACCACGGCCCCAATGGTGCTCACGGTGCCCACGAACGGCCTCAACAGACCTCGTTTCTCCAGTATCTTCGCCAATTGCTACTGTAAGTCAGTTGCTGCGTTTCGATGCTCTCTTTAGTAGGTGTAATGTCTGTTCAAAAAAATAAGCGATATGTGATATATATCTGAGGTTTTTTTTATTTTGCTTTACGGTGACGGTGCTGTCGGGGTTTGATTCAAAATATTCTGAGATGGCTATCAGTCTTTAAGGTGAACCGGGATTTTTCAGATTACTTTAATGGAGTGATTTATTTTCGTGCAACGTGTAGATAACCGTATCAAAAGCAAAGCAAAAAAACGCCGTATATTTGTACACCCTCATATGCCTCCAAGTCCTACTCTGGCTTGTGTGCGCCAGACTTGCTTGACTGTGCATCCTCAGTCGCCATTTTTCCCGCCATAACATCCTTTTCAAACACGCGTCCCGCCGCCATAAATCTGCACACAATCAATCAGCTTCGTTACAAAACACAAACACATAGAAGAATACTCTGTACTCACATGGACCCTTGCAGCACGCCTAATCGCTTCATATACTCTGCCTGTACTGCCGTCACGCGCAATAAATTCTCAAGATCACTGAGATTCGCTTGGAGTTGTGCGAGCTGTGAATGCAGATGCGACATCTGCCGCGGTTTGAGCGACGAAGGCTCGATCGACGGTCTTGAGTAAAACGAGCCTCTGTTCATGTCCGATTATTACTCTGTTTCTCGTACCTTAAGACTGTCAAGCAGTGAATAGCGACGCGTAAACTGCCCGTGTCAATAAAACGACAAACGCGTCTTGAATTCGAGTGTTTTGGCTTGTGGCCGCACGCGTCACGCCGCGTTAGATCAGTTTAGCTTTGGGTTTCCCCAGCAACGCGTGTAAACAACGAGCCGCACGCCGTCGACGTGCATCTCGATCGTTCAGATCCGTTTCCAGCAGCCTTATCGAATTGCTTAAAAATCTATCGACCTTTGGAGACTTTTTTTTGCTGCAAGTTCAGCTTTTAGGTGGAGCGGCGAAGTCAATTGAAGAGCAGGCACTCTCCAAATTTGTTCACTCTCACTCCTTGGCATGGCGGCCACTCTGTCGACTCGTCCATTTTGATTGTTCATTTCAACACCCGTAGTCATGTCCTTACATTCATTCGGCACCTCCTCCGGGACCGACTCGTCTTCTCATTTTAGCCAGCGGCCGCATTTGTCTACACAGCCGTCGACCAGCAATCTCAGCGACCATTTCGATGCCCTCGAAGTCATTGGTCGAGGCACGTTTGGTCAGATTCGCAAAGTCAGACATAAGACCGATGGAAGTGTTCTTGTACGGAAAGAGATAAGCTACGGCCGAATGAGCCATCGTGAGCGGAATCAGTTGCTTGCTGAATTGCGCATTTTGAGAGGACTGAGACATCCGAATATTGTTCAGTATGTGCATCATGAACGTGACTCGGACACAGAAGAGGTCCACTTGTATATGGAGTACTGCGGCGGTGGAGATCTTTCACAGTTGATTCGAAACTGTCGTGAAGCAGGGTACGTATTATTTTTTTGATGCAGGATTGCAGAGCTAACTTAAAGTAGACAGCATGTACCGGAAACCATCGTATGGAGCATACTCAGCCAACTAGTGCTCGCACTTTACCGCTGCCACTACGGCACTAATCCGCCTCCACTTGCCAATATCTTTGCTCCCGCAGATGATCCACCTCCAATACCCACGACTTTTGTTTTACACCGCGACATTAAACCTGAGAACGTATTTCTCGACGACGAGAATTCAGTGAAGTTGGGTGACTTTGGTCTTTCAAAACTCATTGGTCCAGAGCAGGCTCTGGCGACTACATATGTCGGTACACCGTACTACATGAGTCCTGAAGTTCTTCTTGATCAGCCATATACTCCACAATCTGACATCTGGTCACTGGGCTGTGTTTTGTACGAGCTTTGCGCGCTCACTCCACCATTTGCGGGCAAGTCGTATCTTCAGCTCGCGCAAAAGATCAAAGAAGGCAGGTTTGCGCCTTTGCCAGCAGGGTACTCATCCAGGTTGCAAAAGGTGATTGCATCATGCTTGAGTCTACAACCTCAGAAACGACCAACAACTCACGACCTTTTGCAAATTGATGTAATTCGACTGCAATGTCGCGAACGTGAGGTTGTGGAACTTCATAAGGAGCTACGAGCAAGAGAAAACTTACTTGCTCGGAGAGAGCAGGAATGCGCAGACAAGGAAACGGAGCTTGCACAGTCGTGGGAACAGGCGGAAAGGTACGAGGCCACTCTAGCTCATCAGTATCAGCAATTGCAAAGTTCATTTGAGGAGGCAGTCAATGCACGTGCGCGAGAGCTGTTTGAAGAGTTTCAAATGCAACAGCAGCTGCAACAACAACAGCAGCAAGACTTTGCAATTTTACAGCATTTCAATCAAGATGCGCAGTTTGACGCTACTGCTGCTGCGTTTGCAGTTGATGAGATCGGGGACGTGTCAATGGCAACTCCGCGTTCTGCGCTCAAAACTCGACATAGTATATCCGATCTGCGGCAACAAGCACAGTTGAACAGCATAAACAATATGTTGTCGCCCATGGATATTTCATCCTCACCTTTTCCGAATGCATCACCACTAGGCACGTTTCCTTCACGCATTAACGCTGCAGCGGCAGCTCGCACACCAATCCGCACATCACGCATTCCCGGTGCCGCAATGCGTCTAGCAAAAGACAACAGTACTCTCACACCAGGTCTTGCGCCACCAATGTCGCTAACGCCACTTCGCACCAACTCATCCACACCATCAAGTCCAACAGCCAACGCCAACAAGCGGAAATCGCGAAACTCGAACGAAAATGGAATGACCATGCGACAGCTACAAGCGTTACATGAAAATGTCGATATACTTGCCCAGCAAAATCCTCAGGACGCAGCAGCACTCGGAGTCGGTCTTGGTGCCGCGGCTGCACGTGCTAAAATCATGGAGAGTTCAACGAAGCGGGGAAGCGGTGGAATGGGACGAACGATCATTGATATTCAGCGAGATCCATCACTACGCAAAATAGCGGGATCATTATCGCCGAGTTTGCCGACTACGCCGGGAAAAAACGGCGTACGTAATGGATGGATGATGGATGGAGAGGCGCAGGAGCAGGAGCAAAGTGAGGGAATGAGTCCGTTTTTGAGGCGTTTGCGACGAACTGACTAGAGTCATTTTATTTGATAATTACATTGTAAATTGCATTAATATATGGGCGGTGTGTGTTTATACTTGTGTGCGTATGCGCGCGCGATTGAACTGAAGTGTGCGAATTCGGAAAGATGTAAACATGAGCACATGTATAGCCCGCGTTGCGCAATTCACGCGATAAGTCATGAACTCACTTCATTCTCAAAACACCAGAAACAACTTTAGCCAATAACTACTGTGAGCAACAAATGACGCGCGCGCAAAACAGACTCGTGACATTCGTGTCACTCTCCCTCGCACTCGTGTGGCTCGCTCTTCTCCTCTTCACCAACATCGCCAGTCCCATCCCCACCGGTCCTATTTCTGTGATTTCGCCGACTTTAATAATGGCGTCTGATACTACCCGAAAGCAAGTGGCGTTTGGAGCTGGTTTCACAGACGAGTTTGAGACGGATGTGTACGATGATTCTGATGTCGTTGTGGGGTTGAAAGAGGTGTGGATCATGATGCGTGATGAAGATGCGAATACGGTAGAAAGTGCAGAGTATGAGAATAATACGCGTGGCATTTTGACAGCGTCAAATGACGGACAAGAGTGTTTGAATGTTACTGCGGTGTTGAACGCCGCGACTAATGGCGCGAAGGATACTGAGTCTGCAGTATTTAGACCGAGTGGCTGCGATTTGAATTGGTACTCTGCATCTGAAAGCCGGGAGATTCTAAGTCATTTTGGGAGTGTACTGTTTTTGGGTGACGCGTTGCTTGAGGATGTGTTCTCTGCAGTTGCAGGCATGATCGGACATGAGCTTGAAAACTCGGATATCACGGTTGAGTTTGCGAGTATACCGCGATACCCGATTACAGAAGGCAAGCTTGTACGGATTCGGACAATGTTGATGCCTCGGTTCGCGCGTACTGGACGCCCGCTTGCAATCGTGTACTCGCATGGTTTCGACAGTGCTTATGATGCCGGTCTGGCAAGTACATGGCTTTCAAGCGTGCGTTCGATCTTGACTTCTTCAATACCCTATGAATACCCGGTACATGAACTATACATGGCACCTGGAGCTTTGAGTCCGGTGTATACCAATGACGTCGGGATATTTGCGAGTGGAGGAGCAACAGCAGAGTTTGAAAAACAAATGAGAATTGTGTGTGGAGTTGATGGAGTAGAATTTTTGGGGACGTGGAACGCGACGATCGAGGAGAATGGCGGCGACAAAAAGGAGTACGCGGCTTTAATGAAGGCGGTTATGGTGCTCAACTGGCTCGATGCGATCGGTGCAGTCCCCAATTAGTACACGTTATGATGAAATGATACATATGTTCCCGTAAACGCCTAGGTCGTTCTATAATACAGATTAATCCAATGGCCTTGTCTCACCCTGCGACTTGCTGGGATCCTCTTCGTGACGACGGAACATGCGGTTTCTTATCGTCCTCGTCAGGTGAAATCAATATAGCCAGCTCTCCATCAAACGTCTCTGTCATACTTTCAACTTCTTTAAGTCGTTCAGCGTATCCAGCAGCAACGACAACGTTTCCAAGCGATAGATGTATGCTATGTAGTTTTTGAAGAATCGTTGGGTCCGTCGGATTTTCGGCCAATGCGCGTTGATATGCCTTGTCTGCATCTTCGGGACGATGAAGTTTCTCAAAACAATTACCGACCGCAGCCCACATTCTGTGATCATGAGGCCTAAAAGGTATTAGTATAGGTCGAAAAAAAAAATAAAGAAGAGGACTTACTTGAGGGCGGCAGCGCGTTGATAGTAGAAGAACGAGTAGTAATACATCTCGATAACTTCGTATGCCTGTCCTAGACCATACCAAGCTCTAACGTCTTTACTATTCACTCCGATTGCACGGCGATAACTTTCAATTGCAGCGCGGATGTTTTTCAGCTCAACGTACTCGTGCCCCATAAGTGTCCACGCTCCCAGACAGTTTCGATTAAGAGTGAGTGCGCGACGGTAGTAAGTAACTGCTTTCTCGTGCTCTGACTTTAAAGAGTAGTAGTTTGCTATGATACAGCATGTTTCCGGACGAAATTTGTCCGTTGCGGAAGCGATTTGCGCGAGATACGCTAGTTTTCCGCGTTGCTCGGTCACATATAGGATGTTGGAAAACATGTCCATGTCATCCAGTCTGTGCGGGTCTGTTGCAAGAACGCTGTCAAAAAGACGCTCAGCATCGGTGTACTCCATGATATGATAATGCAGCATCGCACACTGGACGGCAAGGAATTGGAATTTAGGGAAAACAGCCTCGAGCTGTTGCGCTGTTGCGAAGATTGAGTCGGTGGCGTGGAATAACTCTTGTGATGTGACGACTTCAAACATGCTGGTCATGATGTGCGATTTCGGGAGCTGTGAGAGGAGAAGGGGAAGTTGATCAGCGTTCTGGATGCACGAGCTGAGTTCGAGCCACGCGCCCCAGTTATATGGATATAGCTTGACGGAGCGGAGAAGAGGCTCAATAGCCTGGCGTTCACATTTATGCTTGATCAAAGCCATGCCGTACATGTAAAGAAGGAAGGGATCGTCACTAGAAATCAGAGATTCGCGAAACATTTGGTCCATTTCGTTGATGATTGGGACAAGTTGCTTGTTGGGCGTTGCTTCACCGTCGAGCGGACCTAGAATTGTTTCGCTCTGTTCTTCCTTCTTCTTTTCGCCCTGAATGAATGTAGCATACAAACGGAGAAACACGCACTTGCCGCTGCGGCAGTCGGTGAGAAACCATGCTGCCCGGTCGTACTCGCGACAGTCGAAGCATGCTTTAGCGAGCATGTACCGGCGCTGCTCGGCGGCCGGAATACGGTCAAGAAGAGTGACATCAAATGATTCAGGGTCAGAGTCAATCATATCGTCAGTGTTTTCATCGGGGTCTTCGGGATCGTCGAGTGCGAGACCGTTGACTGCCTCGGCAGACCTGGTGTGGTGAAGTCAGTATGAATGTGACGAGTGCGCGAACACAGGAAGAATACAGACCATTTTGCCGACTCATACAAACACCGGTCGCTCAGCACAGAGTACGCCTGACTCAGATCACGCTGCAGACGCAGCAGCTGCGCACGCGATGTCATTATCGCTGGTATTGCAAAGCCGGGGGGAGTTTGTGATATTTCGCTTCGAGTACTGTAGATTGCGCAAATGGACTCGACGTGTCGCGGCGTTGTTGTCCCATGACCACAAACCCCGCTTTGCTTACTACGCGTGTCGCCGCACGACACGCGTCAGATCGCGTCGCGTCGTCGCGTTAGACGCGTGCCTAAACCGAGCCGCGAGTCGGCGCGAGCCCCGTATTTTGAGCACAAGCATGTTCCAGCAGCGCGGCGCGTTCCATACAAAGAGAAGAGAAAAAAAAAAGTCTTGCGCAGCACAGACGTGCGTTTGAGAGGCTCTTTGAGAGGTTCTTTGGGCCGCATTTTTGGAGGCGCGTCGAGTTGTATTGAACTCTGCGGTGGCGACGTGCGGTTTGAGGTTTCACAGATGGAGTAGCCGTCCGCTGTTCTTCTTTGTGTGTTTGGATATAAGATATTAATATTATTCAGCTAATTGTCTTTCATACGTAGCTAGCAATAAGCTGTACAAACAGATATATGCGTAAGTGTCGGCTGCTCCAAAGGTGGCAGAGAGCACTTTGTTAAGCTCAGTGGCGCTTACCCAAAAGGGCCCGAGTCGAGGACGCGACAAGCCCGAATAAACGTCCGACGTCACGTCTTCACGGACGCGACAATCGCATTCTTCGCGTACCTCTGGCGTGTATATATTGCACCTCGATAGTATACCGTGCTCTGTCCACGTACAAGCCGTCCAGCCCCTTCGTGGTGTCTCTGTGTCTCTGTCTCTATAGATATCTGCACCTACGCTGCTCTACTTCCCCACCAGGCACTCCATTCACAACAACAACCAACCCATTCAGACAGACACAATGAGCGACTCAGGTACGTCGACGCTGTGTTCGTCGTCATCGTCACTAACCGTCAGACATCTCCACCGGCTCGCGCTCCCCCCGCCGACGCGGATCACGACCACCGTCATCTCCAACCTCGCGCGATCGTCTTCGATCATCACCAACACGCCGCGCCAAAGATGTCACTGCACTTCGCTCCGTCGACGCGAACGCGAACGCGAACGCGACTCCGGTCTCGCACGCGCTCTCAGACTCAGTCGTAATGTTTCCCAAGCACTCCACACATACCGCACACGCGTCATCACCACCTATCGCGTCGCCTTCAAAGAAGAGACTGACGAGCTCGCGCGCAAAGACTTTACCAACCACACGCGCGTTTTCACCCAAAGTGTACGCGCACGATCTCGGTGGAATCTTGCCTCCGCACGCGCACAGCAGCAGACAACACTCACCGTCGTCACCGACGCGTGCTTTCGAGGTCTACGTGGATCACGATGATGATGATGATGATGATCTCAACGCGCTGAAGACACGGTCGCCTACAGAAGAGTGCTATGATGACGAGAACAAGGAGAACAAGGGCCGGAGCACGTCGCCAGTCACAGGATCACCAGGGCTGAAGCGCAAGCTGGACCAAGTGCGTCAGGTGTTTGCGGACATCTCGGTGAACGACCCACGGCGGCGACTGGAGCAGCACGGCCAGAGCCGGACAAGCATGCGCGCAGAGCAGGAGGAGAAGGCGCGGATGAAGCGGATAGTGCGCAGCAGCAGGATGGGCGAGCTGGAGAAGCTGAGCCGGCTGCTGGACTTTGTGGAGGACGAGGAGCTGCCCGCGTACGCGACGCCGGCGCGGCCTGCAATTCGGCGGCACGCCCCAGGCGACCACGTTGGTCCGCTTCTGGAGGCGCGGGAGACGAACGCGTGGCCGCTGTCGGCACCGGGCAAGGCGCAGCAGCTGTTTGAGTACGGCGATCTGGGGACGACGCGTCGGCGGCTCGCGTTCGAGGTACGCGTGGACTGATACAGACATATATGGGACGAAGGCAAATTGCCTGATTTAGCGAATGAACAACTACCTACAGTATTAACTATGCATCGAGTAACTATGAGCACATTTAATTTACATCATGAGATCGCGCACTGGCGGCCGGACTTTACAACGCTATAGTCGTAGTGGGGCAGTGTGAAAAAGCAGCTCACCGAGATCGACTACGCCACCACCGCACCACCGCCTTTTCGGCCACATTTTGCCGCTTGAAAATGAGCACAACCCACTCTCTGAAACAACGAATATCAAACAGTTCAAATAAAATAGCAATAATACAAAACAGCCCGGAGTACAGCAGCTCGCGACCGTTCAGGAGTGGCGAGCTGAGTCACGGCGGCGGCCTGTGATTGGCCCACTTTCCAGCCGCACGAGCCGCACGGGCTGCTGCGGCCGGCGATCGGCCCCAACCCTTGTCTGTGTAACGCCACGTCTGAACCGCCTTTAAGACTCAGCCATCGCCACTCGGCGCCGAAGTTCTCTCCCCCACGACCCCGTCTTCACCATCTTTCTTCCCCTTTTCGCCTCTTTCTCTTTGGTCCTGTTCTGTCCGGTGCTTTTGCTGGCTGAGCTGCGGTTTTCTTTGCGTCGTCGTTCGTCTGTGTCCGCTGCATCTGCCGCGTTTGCTGCATCGCCACCGCGCAGATCCACTTCTTTCTTCTCTTCTTTTATTCTTCTTCTATTTTTTATTTATTCTTCTATCTCGCACTCTTATTCATCATGGTCTCTGTCGTCGCCCTTGTGGCTGTTGTCGCCTATTAAGCGTCTGACGTTTAAGCGTCTCTTCTGCGTCTCTCCGCGTCTCTCGGATCGACCCCCTACGTCTTTTTTCTTTTTGGATCTCGGTTTCTCATCTCTATCTCTCTCTCACCATCTCACCTGACTTCCTGCGTTTGCTGCGCATACTCTGCATCAAAAAGTGTATGCCCATCTTCCACACAGTCTCCTCCTCAGGATCACAGAGTTGCTCTCTACCCCGGTAGATTGTTGTTCACCGACTAGCGTCTCGCTTGTCCCTCGATACTTGGCTTAATAGGATCTCGGTTTGCCCCGGTCACTCGGACCATTCAACTTTCGACTATTCTTCTCTCAGACTTTACTTTCCTTTTTTCACACAGCAAGCATCCGCAGACTCACAGTCATGGGTGCTGTTACTTCATATGATCTTCAACATGACTCGAATCTCAACCTCGACAGCTGGAAGGAGCCGTCCACGGCCGCCGCACACATCTTGACTTCGTTCTCGCTGGCCCCGGTCCACACGGCCCCGCCGTCGCATTTGAGTGATGACTCCGACTCGTCGCTCTCGTCGTCTTCTTCTTCCTCCTCTCCCCCCTCGACATCCTCGTCATACGAAGACTTCACTCCTTCTACAACCACAACCTCTGCAGCCTCGTCTGTCTCGTCGTCGTCTCAGTCTTTCAAACTCGCCGCCGATGACGCCTCGCTTTACTTTGAACACCCTCACGTCCCGCGCTTTGCCCAGCTGCCTCAGCAGTATCAGCGCCGTCGCCATGCGTCTTTGTCGAGCGTGTCAGCGCGTTCCGCGCGGCCTCTTCTCAAACCGCAGGCTGAGATTGCGACGGCGGATCTGCAAGATTTGCTGCGGTACCAGCGTGTGCGTACGTCGCCTCTGAGAAGGCCTAGCATGCCGCGCCGACACTCTGCGACAACTACTACGGTCTCTACTACGTCGACAACCGCTGTCTCGTCCGCCGCGCTGGGCGCAAAGACTCAGACCGGTCGGATTTCGAAAAATGTGAGCTTTCCGCAGGCGGCTCCTGCCGCAGCCTCGCAGAGAGTGACATCGTCGAGCAGTACTTCGTGGAGTCAGAACGCAGTTGCATCAATAGTGAAACATGCCGATAAACGTGGCTCCTTTGTAAACTCACTAGTTGGTATGTGGTGTCACGTCGACCAAAACGCTGATAATTCCGGGCTAACAGATTAGATTCCGCTGCGCTGATGATTGAAGGCATCTGGACCAACACGCGCGAAGTTGCTAGCGAGATTAGTGCGCAAATTCTGCCACTGCGTACTTTTATCGAAGAGACGCTGCGACGGTCGCGTACCAGCTACTCCACGCTGCAGGTTGCACTCTACTATCTCATTTTGCTGCGTCCTCACGTGCAAGACGAAACCGGACGAGTTCGCCTGAATCTCGGGGCACTGGGCTGTGGCCGACGTGTGTTTCTTACAAGCTTGATGCTTGCGAGCAAGTATCTGCAGGATAAGAATTACAGTGCGCGGGCATGGAGCAAGATCTCTGGTCTGAGTACGACAGAAATCAACTCGAACGAGATGGCGTTTCTGCAGGCTATTGATTGGCGTATTCATGTCCGTGAGGACGTGTTTGAAAAGTGGTCAAGCGTGCTTTTAAGCTCGGCGTGCCTTGTTGGTTGTTGGAGCTCTGGCAACAGTACTGCGTCATCGTATGCGGACGTCGCGAAGCTTGCGGAAGTGGCTACGGCGGCGGCGGCAGCAGCGTCATGAGCTTGCTTACATTTGATGGGAAAAATGATTTGGATAACATGTATGGGAAAAAGGAAATGAACGTCACAGGATATACTTCATGTATGTAACACATATAACACATAACAACGATCTACAATACAATAAAACAATGAACGGTTTTTGATACGCCTAAACACATTTTGAAAAACTCGCTTGCTAGGGAGGAGCGTGCGGGTGGCGCGAGGATCGAGCCAGCACCGGTAAGGTTACTCCAAGATAGCGCGCGGGTATTCATTTGATCTTCAGCTTGTTAAGAGGCGGCGCTTATGTTCGGAAAAGCAGATGTGCAGCAGCGAGTCATAATTCATTTATCGACATTTGGTTTACAGTTTTATATTCGACAACGAAACTGGGCGTGCAGTGCAGGTCGAGCGGATGGGGCGGGCGGGGAGGCGGGGAGGCGGGCTGAAGATGGCGTTTTGCTCGAAATTGCTTATCGCAAGGCACGGGAAAAGTATACAAACATGGGCACGTGCGCTGGGCCTCTTATATTCCTCTCGATATTCATAATTTATGAATTATGCATGTATAATGTCTGTAAAGATTGTATAAATGAAAGAGCTTTCTTGGCTTTGCCGGCGCCTTTTATGGACGCTGTGAGGATACGGATCGGGGCCGTGTAGTCACGATGAGCATGTAGATAAATTCTGAATGACCACCATTACCAGATCTCTAATGAAGTGGCAGGGCAGGGCGTGACGGTGGTGTCGAGTAAATACAGGTTTGGGACTAGTTTACAAAGCCTCGTGAGTCACTGGCCTGGCTTTTGGGCTGCAGATGTATATAACCTGGCGGTTCGCAAAGATGATCGTGACATTTCGCGTATAGGGCTTCGATAGGGCTTCAATATCATGATGCATGTTAATCTCGCAAGTACAACCCACCATTTGTCGCCGTCAAGCAAAAAAGGACCGCAAGTGAACAAGAAACCACATGAGCTTTTCGAGTCGCGTTCCATACTCAGACTTGTCTGGTCGGCCGCGATTGTCGAGACTGAGTCCTCACGGGTAAATATACGCGTTATACCGTGTCCTATGATTGCATCACAGTCTGAAAAGAGCCGGCGCGTGCACCCGGTCCGAGCGTGGTTGTTGACTGAATCGGGGCAAAAGAAGCTCACGGGCAGCAGTGGCCCCGAGTGGGCCCGGTGGCCCTGGCGGCCCGGGCCATCTGTGTCGACTATGATTATGGCGATGGCGGGTCCCAAAGATAAGCTGACTGGGTCCCAGGCAAATCGCGCGAGTCGATCGAGCCTGCAGCGCAAGTATATTATACGCACCGCGGTGTTATATAATATGCATATAACATAAAATCTGCAGTTCTCGCGATGTTCTTGCGGTTTTCTTTCCGCTGCCCGGCGAGCGCGTGGCCGGTCGTCGCTCGATCCCGGTGCGCGGCAAGGGTGTGTGTCCGTGTCGCTCACACGCTGCGAAACCCGCGCCCGCGCGAGGCAAGCGATACGGTTTATTGGTTACATACATGTCTAGTAATCAGCTTGTGCGCCACTGGCGCGTCGGTGGCGGTGTGGCAGCGTTCGTGGGCCCTTGTTTTTTCTGTATATACTTTCTGTGGCCGGCATTATTCCTTGTGCTGCACACGTTTATAGAGTGCAAGCCATAACATGGCCCGGCCACGCTGGACGGCCGGTAATTCTGGCTCTATTGCGGTTTATGTGTGTTGGCGTGTGAGCGCATTCAACTCCACACAGACAGAGCGATAAATACATTAATAAACTGTTTGTCTCGGTATTGTCCTCAACCACATCTAACTGCGTATCATCTATGTCGATATAATGATGCCTCCATCATCGTGTTTGATAGACATATCGGTGCTCGACCTCTTTGTCTCACAGTTGCACGGTGTGCAACCTGCGCGGCTGGCAGTACGACGTCGCACCAAAAAGTCGTTGCACCAGCCACAGCCGAGCTGGCAGCGAAACTCAGAAACTGTATCGCGCCGCCTCCGCCGCCTCCGCCGCCGCCGCCGCCGCCGCCACTGCGCGGAGACTTTCATCGGCCGGCAAGTGTCGCGTGCGATAAGCAGCAGCCTTCAGAATTTATAATTACGCTTCCGGGGATAGTCCTCGTGGCGCACGCACGTCTCCGGGGACATGGGGTGCCCGCGACGGATTGGCCTCACTTATAGCTTTTGTAAGATATTACGTCGTAGTCCTGGAGGCCGGCGTGTAGGCGGGTGTGTCCAGCAGGCGTGGGTGGTGGCTGTGATTCCGGTCAAGTGCGCCAATAAGCTTATACGGCTGTTCAGTTTGTGGAAAAGCTCACGGCATTTCATATCGTATCTCAGGGCACCGCCAGCTCGTCCGTCGGCAACCGGCAGTCGAAGCACTCGAGAGTCGACGCGCTCTGCGTGGCGTTTAGAGTGTGGAGCTGTCACGGTCGCCGCCACCAAATCGCACGCGCGCAGAAACGCGAGCCTGCTGCCCGCCTTGATCCCGCAGAATGGGCCGCCATTCAATAAACGGGCGTATCGCGCAGCCGCTGTTTTAGGCTTCTCGCTCCCCCAGGCACAACGAGTCGTGTGTCGCGCGTGTCGTGTGTCGCGTGTCGCACGTGGCACATCGCCAGCTTCGAACGTCCGTTTATCGCGCCTGTCTTGTTCATATCGCACGCGGCAATTGCACAAACCGTCTTTATATCTTCGTCGGGCCCCCGCTACTCCTCCACGCCCCTTCCGGCCTGGTTCCTTCTTTTTCGGTCCCCTCTCTCTTCCCCACGACAAGCAGGACAAGTCCCACCGTCCATGTCCACGCCCACCTTGGCCGCAGCTACTGCCCCGTCCGCTGCGCTGCAGCTCGCTCTTCAATAGGTTCCGTCCTTCCTCCCTCGCCGTCTTCTCCCCCGCCTCCCACTACATTCGAACTCCCTCTTTCGCCATGTCCGCCTCGGCGTCGGCTGCTCCCTCACACGTCGCGCCTGCGCCAATTCTCCGCCAGCCTTCCCTTTCGCAGCCGTCAGACTGCCCATCGTCGTCCTCGTCGACCTACGCAGACTACGACAAGTTCCGCCGGCCAGTTCTCAGCAACCTGCCGTCCTTCCAGCAGCTGTCAGCAGCAAACCCGGCTCCGGTCTCGCCGCCTGGTATCCTCTCATCCGCGTCTTCCTCGATCTCCTCCGCCGCAAACACTCTACCCACACCCCCTACATACGACTCTCTCTCAACCTCTGTCTCCTCCACATCCTCAATGCCTGGCATGCTCGACGGCCCGACTTCGGCGTCGCCTTCGTCGTCGTCATATCTTAGCTACTGGCAAGCCTCGGCTCCTCAGTCCGGGCATCCCAACTCCCTAGGGATACTGCCTCCAACGCCTTCGTCTGAGCGACGAATGTCATTCTCGACATCGTCGAATTCCTCGCAATATTCGCTGCCTTCGCTCTCCGCGTCAGCTTCCTCACAGCCTCCGGGTGGTTCTTTTTACCAACCTTCGAATGGCCCCTTATTGCCCCCACCCTCAGCAATGTCACAGTACCCCCCATCGACCTCAGTCACTCCTTCAGCTGCGTCTGCTTATCTCCCTTCTCCTCTTGACTATGCGCCCACGGGCTTTTCCAACATGCCCGTGCAATCGCAATCGCAGTCACAACCACAGTCACAGTCACAATCACAACAACACACCCAGCAGCAGCAGCAGCAGCAGCAACAGCAACAGCAACAACAGCAACAGCTACAGCAACAGACCCAACAGTTACAATTCCAACAACAGTATTACGAGGATCCGTACCAGCAGCAGCCCTGGAATTCATCTATCTCGGGTGGCCAGCAAGGTCTTCCACGACGACAATCGCTTACCGCGCCTCGTTCGTTCGACAACAGGTATCCATACCCTCCTCCACTTTCGTCACATTTCCCCCCACCACCGCAGATACATAAGGGACTGCCGATGCAGCAAGGCCAGCCTGCTCTACAAATGCGCCCGGGCATGACGATGGTCAGCCAACACCAGCAGCATCAGCAGGAACGGCCGTTCCGATGCGACCAATGCGCGCAGAGTTTCAATCGGAATCACGATCTCAAGCGCCATAAGCGTATTCATCTCGCGGTCAAGCCTTTCCCATGCGGAAACTGCGACAAAACGTTTTCGCGAAAAGACGCGCTTAAGCGTCATGCGCTTGTCAAGGGCTGCGGTGGTAATGTCAAGGCGGCTTCTGCTACGGCGACTCCAGTGGCGAATTCGTCGGCGTCTACATCGCCCCGAACAAACTCTGTTAGCCCGTGAGCGGGGCGATAACACGAGCGAGCTGGTTCATGCGAGCGAATTTCATGTATTTTTATGTTGATGTGTGTTCGGCACAAAAAAAAGCTTTATTCTATTATTTTCACATCAGCCACTGTTTCATTCTTTTTTTCAATTTCATTTTCTCTTGCAGAGGTGTTGTGGGGGCCTATACATTTCATTTTTATCATCGGTTGACTTTTATTTTTTCGCCTTTTTTTTTTTTTTTTCTCATTTTGTGGTGGGTGGGTAATAGACTTGAGTTCAGTTTTGTTTCATTTTTCTCCTTTTATTTATTCTCATACATTCCGGTTTACTCCTATTTTACTCCTTTTTTCTTGTTGCATGGTTTTATTATGTCTTTATATGATTTCGAATGTCCTCTCTGTTTTATTTTGTGTTGTCTTCTTTAAGCGTGTACATTTTGTGAACATACATAACTACTTTTATACATCTCACTATCCAACTACCGCAGATCGTCGGAAGAGTAATGATGACTTCTGGCGTCTGAGCTCTGAGTCGAGTGGCGCATATCTTTATTCGGCGGATTGTCCGCCACGCGCGACTCACATCCCTGAGTTCTGACAGATAGCTTTCTCGCCGGCTTTCGGCTGTGATATCTAAACGACAGATCCCTCAGTGACCGCCTTTGTGTCTGCCAGAACACATACATATATATCCAGTTCGAACTGCTCGTTTCGTTCTTCGCCCTCACTACATACCATCCATATCCACAGCGTTCCACATCCGCGGTCGGCGCGATAACGCGGCGCTTGAGTATTAAACCTTTTCTGGTCGCCGCCCCGTCTTTCCGCCTTCCGCGGATCTCTACAACTCTGTTTGATCTTCCTGTTTTTGCGCTCCGAGCTCCTCCACGGCTTTCGCCGACCCGGCCACCGGTCCGCGCCGTCTGTGCACAGACGCGCTGCTGCCCGCCGCCCGCCGGCGTGCGGCGCCTCTGGTCCGTTTCGAGAAAACAGTAAACACCACCCATATGCAGCCTCCGCGCGTATGATAGTGATCACTCGAACTTCGCGATCGCTCGGAGCAGCTTCGATCGAAATCCAGCCTTTCAGGTCAGAAGCGACATAACAGGCTCGTGCGGTGGTCTTTCGCGCGCGGTTGCATCCTGGTCGAAATGCATGCACGCACTGCATGCAGCCACGCCGTGCTTATTACATGTACATGATCAGCCTCCATGTATACTTTGTTATTTGACTTCGCGACCTTTTGGCATAGTCGCGATCATGTGTAGTACCGCATGTGCGCGCGACGCACGTCAAACTTTCATATCAAGTATCGTACAAATATTTACATGTATAGCTAGTGCAACACGCACATCGCCGTCTCTGCATACGTATCTCGCCGAGTATCATACCCCTCCCCAATATCATATACGTGTGGATCAATGCACATCAAACCTGTATCACTTAATACCTCGCGTCTCGCTCAATGACAATCGTCAGCTCGTATCTCGCCGACACAATCAGCGTCCGGTGTACAGCGGTGCACGACACTCTCTCTCCACTAGTCTAATCGCATGCTCCAGCTCTGCAATATTACATCCCGCGATCTTCGCCGCAGCACCGTACAGCATCTTCACACGCGCCGGAAAAAGGTCGCGTAACTCCGGCATATCCTTGTACATCATAAATACCGGGTATCGTTCACCTGGACGCAGCACTTTTGGAAGTGCACTAGGTGTAGTGTCTGTCGATGATGCGATATCAGAATCATCTGGGACAATAGGTCGCGTTAGGCGCTGAAGCTCGATAATCGTGTTTGAGATCTCACTCGCACGATCGTATCTCTCCGCTTGCGAATCACTGCCTTCGCTCTCGTCATCTCGGTCTCCGCCGAGTGGGAACAGATCCAGTATCTGACTCGGCAGTAGCATATCCTTTGCTTCCTCCTCATCACGCACAACCCACGTTGCTTCATAATACTCCATGAATCGATCCGCTTCGCCTCGACTCCATAATGCGGGGTCATCCGATTTCCCAGGCAACACGTCTTGACCCAGCTTATCAGACTCGGCGACAACCGGTCGTTTCTTTTCAAACGGCTCACGCAACCACAGATTATCGATCGCCTGCATCCACGCAGTCCAGTCTAGATCTTGAGCTGCTTGCTCCGTCATGCTCGCAGGACGCCGAAGAGCAGATAACCGCGCGTCATCGTCTAGACTGTAGCAAATTTTGGTCGCCACAACTACGATACCTGTAAGCAGAAGTTCAGGATTAACGTAGCCTTTCACGTAATGCAACTCGAGGCCGTGCTCAATCACGTGTAGCATTGAAAGAGCTGCTCGGTAAATTTCAAGAGGGAGAAATAGATCGCGGACAATGTGAAAAATGAACACAGCTGCAGAATCCTGTAGTGTCAGTTTCAGCTTACACCGCTGGTTTAGCTTCCGCATCACGAAGTTGACTGCTGCGTGAAATTTTCCTGGCCGTGGATAATACTACTTCTGTCAGCTTTTTTTTTTCTTTTTCTCAACAAAACTAAACGCACCAGCGGTTCAAACAATCGCTCATATCTTGTCTCAAGTTGCCGTCGCATGGCATACGGGATCCACTGCGTCGCTCGAATATACGGCAATCCATTTCCTCCATCCAATACTGCATGATACAAATCACCCAAGAAAATTGGTAACCCGAGAATCCGGCATGCAATGTAACACAACGCGACGCCTTCACTCATGGTAATCAGCACAAATTCCGCGCCAGCACGTTGCGACGCAGAAAGCGACAACTGTGCAAATTGGCCGAGCTCCGAATTCGAGTCGCTGTCGTCATCGTCATTACTCAACGCATCACTATCGTCAAGGCCTCCAAACTCGCTCTCAGCATCAGCATAGCTATCCTCTTCTATCGGCTGCGTATCTGGAAATGTATTGGCGCTGACTACGGGTGGCTCTGGAACTTGTACTGGTTCTTCGCCATTGGCAAAATCCTCGGGGTCCAGTGTAAGTAGATTAACGCCCCGCGCTTCGAGATATAAAATCCACAGCGCTTTGACGGTTTCCTCAAGCTCTCTTGGTGCACCTTTACTTCTGATCAACCATTTTACTTGGTTTTGTAAATGTAGCTGAAAACACTCGAGGTAAAGTACATAGCCACTTCTTCCGTACCGTCCTAAAACGCATTAGCTCACGTCCCTGATCCGCAAAGCACAGACATACGTTTTCGAGCTTCTTTCTCTTTAGATGTAGTCGCCACGACTTTTGGCCGTCGAATTTGTCGGCCTTGCGACGCATACGCACCGTCGTCCTCGCCGATTTCAACTTCGCCCTGACCTGTCAACCCTGCACATCTCAAATCAGTTACTTTGGCACTGACCTCTTTCTGGTGTCCATTCTGACAGTACAACAGTCCATCAACAGATTGCCATAGTCTTGACCGGCAATTGTCGATACCGCACACTGCCCCCAGCCGCCATTCGATACTCATTTCTTTTTATCTGTTATGCTCGTCGACACTGCACGAGATCACTTGTGACTTTGCTCTCTTGCGCATCGCGTCCTTACTCCGCGCACGTCTCGTCGTGCGGTACTTCGTATCCCAGGTTAATCTCCGTAAGTATCTTATCCCCGTAAAGTAATAAGTGCAGTACTCTGTAGTTGTTCCTGGCTGGCAAGATCAGATTGTCGAGAGTTTTTTTTTTGTTTTTGCTGCTGAGCTGCAGGGCTTCCAACAAGTTTTCGAGATCTTGAATTTCTGCGCGCCGCAGTTGGGACTTTGCCAGTCGTGATCTCAATCGTAAGCGACTGGTTTACACATTCAGCGGTCAAATAGCGACCGCCAACGCTGTACATGAAACATGGAAAAATGTGGAAGTAGACACAGAGTTGAAGGAAAGGCAACTGGCAACTTGATTCAACATAGAGCATTACTATAAAATTTAGGGGGTTAAGCATGAGCATAAATCCAGTATCCCCGTTTTGTTACGGCATCAGAGTGGAATCTTCCAACAAAAAGCTGAGCGGCTCAGCCTTATGACGCACCCCTTTGGCTCGACTCGAGCGATCAAAAGAATTAAGTACAGCACGAACAGAGAGGCTGGACGACATAGCCGGCATTTACATTTGTGTTAATTGATTATTCTTATAATTTCTGGTCTGCGGCGTCGTGAGAGCTCTACGCCAAATGAAGACTTCCCCGCCCCATTGACGTCAATATCAGTTCAACTCAACTCGACTCGACCAATCAAGATCAGTACAGATGCCAGTGAGCACTCCGTCGGTGCGGTTCTGTGGCAACAGCTTAAATCAGGAAAATGGATTTCAGTGGAGTACTGTTTGCAGAGATTCACAGCACACCAATTACACTGGGCAACTATTGATAAGGAGGTGACACGGGAACTTCAATTTTTCATCGCAAACCGACCCCAACATCGACCATAACATGGTAGCAATGCCAACCAAGAAGTTTCTCAGGCGCATATCTTGTGTCGCTCGGAGGGTGCCCAGTAAGTTGGTCGAGCAAAAGAATCAGACGAGTTACACTATTCTCGACCGAAGCTGAACACCTGATGTTATCGGAAACGTGCCGAGAACTGAGATGGATAGTTCAATTTTACAATGCGATTAAAGAAGTTATAATTGAGAGCAATACGCCAGAGTTGGTAAGACTGGCGGAAGCCCATCAGTTTGAGGTAGTTTGCGACTTTTTCTTGCAATTGCATGAAATCACGGCGCCGAAGACCGCGGAAGACAAGTTCGCAATGGAGATGAGTGAGTCTGACAATTTGTCGGACTACATCAGTAAACATCATGATCTAATTGAGCGGGGTATTTTTAACACACAGCATTTATGAGATCAGAAAGAATGCGAGATTCTGCTACCGATGTATCGAGGCACACCATAATGGCTTGTCACCGACAGAAGCAAGCTACGCGGCTCGCAAATACAAGAGTCATTGTCGAATTCCGCAGTACGTTGTTCAGAACTCTCGAGTTTGGATTATTGATTTTGTTTACATCTAAATGCCTAATATCTTTCGTTTTTAGTAAAGTGTTAAGTAAGTACAGTATTCACAGCCAGATTGAAGAAACGTCAAGGCAGTGACAAAATGCTGATGTTAAAATGTAATCTTGATCAAACATCCATCCTACAACACCATGGACCGGCCGCTATTCACCGTGCCTGCGATGAACAAAAACACACGACTGAAACAACACGCGACAAAAGTATATCATGCGATCATGAACTATGCAGAAATAAAATAGAAAAATCCCAAATCCAAAACAAGTGATAAACAAAGACAGCAGAATGTATTATGTGCTTTTATTTGAAGCGATATCTGTCACCAGTTGTGTCGGGGACGGAACAGACAACGCTTTGAGAGCTGTGAAAATGCACGCGTGGGGTAATATCAACAAGCCAACCCAATGTATTAAAACAACAGTCCAGTTTGGTCCAAGTGTAAAGCAAGAATATCAAAAACTTGACTTTTCTAAATATTTCGCGCCGGTGGGTCGTATCTCTGCTCGTATGGATTGTAGGAGTTATACGAATCCGCTGTCGTAGACTCGACTGATGCTCTGCTCTTGATGCTGCTCCCGTTCTTCATCGTGTTGTTATATGTGCTGAAGTCAGTATTGTCGTCAGAGCCGTTGTCGTCTTCGTCCAGACGAGTAAGACCCAGCCCTTGCTCTTCGTACATCAAGCTTGCTTCTTGTCTGAGTGAGCTGCTTCGTCTGTGCAGAGCAAAGCTGCTGCGAGGAAGAGTCATACTGCGGCGAGATCCAATGCTGGCAAGACCGTTCTCCAATGGAATCATATCCATGGTGCGGTCGCTGCCGCCTCCGATTCTGTGGTGGTTGCCCTCGTCTTTCCGTGAAATGTTGAGCAGATAAACGCCACTAAAGATGATCATAAAACCGCAAAGGAGCGAGATGGTGTTCACAGCACTGGTAGTGTTGAAACCTTTGAAAAGAATAGCTGAAGCAACAAGAGTGAACGTGGTGAACATGACGTAGTACATGGTGTTGACAATGGAGGTGTCGAACTGGTCGAGAGCCTTGTTGAGATAATTCATCTGTGTGAGAATGCAGAGGACTACAACGATAGCAAAAACATATGTCGACGGATGCGTGAACTGGTTGCTCCCACTCAGAGTGAGCTTAACGGCAATTCCAAAGCCCTTGATTGACATGACGGAGACAGAGCCAACAGTAGAGCAGATTGAAAGGTAAACGAGAGGAGAGCGGCGACCGTACACGGGTGCAATCTTGTAAATCATGACTGCAGCAAAGATTGCGACGGCAATTGCGTAAATAAGGAAGCCTTGAGAGATTAGATTAGACGCGAATCAAAGAGATGAACAGCGTACATACCAGGCTGAATAGCATACATGAGAATCTCATCGACGGTCTGGATCTCTTTATCCGGAGGAGCATGCAAAACAATGACCACCGAACCAATTAGGCAGATAGCGCAGCCCATTGTTCCAAGAACACCAAGTTTTTCCTTCAGAAAAATGGAAGCAAGAACAGCGCTACACACGATCAGACGGTTTCAACGACTTCGGGTAAACTCGACTTACCCGATGAGTACAGAGAGGGCACCAAGAGGCGTAACAAGAATAGGAGGAGCAAATGTGTAAGCAGCAAAATTGGCAACTTCACCAATGACCACTGAGAATTTGTTAGTGGACATTCGTACTTTGCCGGGCCTATTACAACGTACTTGTGAGCATACCGGCCCACCAAATGGGGTTCTTGAGATATTCATAGCCATCGCCTTCGAAGCCGTGTCGATTGGACGCGTCCATCAGGCCCTACAAAGCTGTTAACAAATGCAAAGCCAAGAAAATTAAATCAGTACTCCTTACTTTCTTTGTGATGATGAAACTGGTGCCTGCGAAACAACAAAGTTAATACCGACAGCACTTCACCAGAACAACAGTATAACGCACCAATAGCAAGACTACTGCTAATAGCAAGGCCGAGGCCAATGTACTTGTCTTCCACTTGTAACGGACCCATTGTAATTTCTATACGCGGAGACTGTATGTAACGCGCGTGGTTTCGATGTAAACAGACTATAGCCGCAAGCCAGCTCGTGTGACAGTGATCTGGTGCGAAACAGCTGGGGTAGCGCAAGAAATCCAAAAATAGTCGATATCCTGACGCAAAATGGGACGAGTCAAGACCGAAAAGAGTGACGTCTCGACTTTGGGTGGGGGATTGGATCAGGAGATCAATGAAGACAGAGGCGACAGGTGCCAGATGGAAAGAGGCCAGCCCAAACCTCAGCTAGGGGGAAGCTGGGGAACTGTGAAGACGGGGCAGGCTGCGCGCGTCGAGGAGGTGGCGAAGGCGAGACGCGTCAAGACAAAGACAACAAAAACAAAAACACAGACTTTTGTAAAAGAAAGGTCCGAAACGGTGAAAAAAGTGCAGAAAAGGTGGAAAAGGTCGAGCCAGAATCAGACCGGTGAAAGCTGTCTGTGCAGCACCTGCTGTGGCGTTTTAGTGCTGCAAACTCAGCCGCACCACGAAAAGCTGCACCTCTTTCGGCCGCAGACCTGCCTTTTCTGGACTCTGACCTGACGGCTACAGAAGCCGCAGGAATCGCGGCTCGACTCTCCGCAGACCGCCGGCCCAGTTCCTTGCTCAGTTCCTCTTTAGGAATTAGATAGAATCTATCAACAAAACTACGGAAAGCGTAAGTTCCATGATTATGCCGGAAACCAGAATTCTGTCGCAGATAGGGCTGGACACGGATAGGCGATTTATCCGTGTAGTTATCCGTATCCGTATCCGTCTATCCGTCTAGTCCTTGGCGGATACGGATACGGATAATGTTCTCGCAGTTTTGGGCGGATACGGATACAAAATTTCTGTATTCGTGAGCTATCCGTGAAGTATCCGTGTAGGGCTTTGATAGGGCTATGTGCTGTGTGCATACTAAATTCGACTGTTTTCTGCTGTATTCTGCTGTAGCGTAATGCCATCGGAGCCA